>JAUUDZ010412922.1:0-14956 GCA_032361705.1 Panulirus versicolor | reverse complement strand
GAAAATCCTGAGAGAGTTAATAGGTAACATCCTTAATTTTCAGGAAATGCTGGAACTCTAATTCTACACCATTGAAAAGTAACTATAGGAAAGACTTACAAAGTGGCATTGATTTATAATTCTCAAAAGAGTATTATTGAACCAGAACAAGTAAACAAAGATAACAATGGAGGGATGGACACTCATGATGGTACATGAAGCAGTGAAATGCACATTCCCCAGATATGGTAAAGTTCTAATCATGAAGGATTTCATTTTTAAAGAGATAAGCTAGGAAAATTTACATTCTCATGGAGAAATGGACACATAAGTTTCTAAAGTGCATTTAAAGAAAATTTCCTGTATTATTCACATCACAGCAAACCAGAGGCAAATGGGCTTATACTCCATCATTGCGGGATTTGATACTTATACTTAGTTGAATGCAGATTGAGAATGTCCTGTATGATTCACCAATTGGAAAAAGTTATGATGTAATGTTTAAGCTTAGTTTGATTAAGTGGTAATTGGACATAAAAGTAATAAAGATAAAACCAGACTCAAAGAGGAAATATAGTCAGAAATAAAACAGAAATGAAGAACTAATGTGGAATCTTAGACTGAGAATAGGGTGGTATAAGTATGATATAGGACGTCATTGTTAAGAAAGGTTCTTTAAGGTTTACAATGAAGGAATTGGTACATAGTTGCCTTTAGCTTTAAATACAGAGGGATGGTTTAAGAAAAGAGAAATGCAGTGCAAAAAAACAAAAGAGCTTAGGTATGTACTGTGGAGTAGATTTTGGCAGCATTATAGCCAACCAGCATTTGACAGGTTTAAATGAAAGATAGAATTAGTGTAAGAGGATAAAAAAGGGGGAACAGAGAATTTTGAAAAGAATATTATGGATAAGGCAAGAGATATTTAAAACACCATAATTTCATCAGGAGTTAAGTCAGTTAAAGAGCAGCTAATCAGGTTAAGGGAATCAGAGGGAAGAGTTTTAGAAGATGGTGTAAGATATTTGAGGAGATAAATGACAAGAGGATCTTGGAAAGCATTGAAATATCTAGAAAAGATAAACATACTGCTAAAAGGCCTCAACTCAGATAAGGCTTGTAGTCCTGGTGTAATTTTGCCATTTGTGCTAAAGGGGTGTGCAGGTGCATTTGATAAGCCACTTAGAATGTTCTTCATGGTCTTGATATACTTATAGTACATGTGCTGAAGGGTTGTGGAAATGTATTTGATAGGCCATTTGGAATATTGTTCGTGATATCACCAGGAAAGGTTAAATGCCAAAGGAGAGGATGAATGGAACAAAATGACAGGACATGGTTAATGCAGACAACATACATAAATTTAAGAGGTTATATGACCATAATGAATATTCAAGAGATGGGCCCCACAAGTATAGAATCCCTCCCCGTGCAGTACAAATAGGCAGTTACACACACACACTTGCACATGAACAGAGGAAAACATGAATGTATGTCAACTAAGTTGATTGGAAAGGGTCAGTCCACCCATTTCATTGCAACACTTTTTTTCTTTGTGGGAGGGGGGGCTACTTGAAAAGGCAAATTGGACGGTTGTCCCTAATGATAATTTTACTTTGTAATTATAGTGAATTAGATTTTAGGACATGGTACTTCAGGATAAGTACAGCTCATTTTACTTAAGATATAGGTTTTAGTCAGCATTCAGAGCAAGAATGTTTAAAATCATAATGTAGTAGTGTGTAGTTCTCATCTCTAAATCAAGGCAGCCAATCATAAGCATAATTCTCATATCCCCTGCCTTACCTAAGAATACTAGGACTTAAGGTATACATCTCCAGATGCCCGCATGATAAATGTACTTATTCTAAAACCAATTCAAGACAGGTTAGCCTTATCCTTGCAACCTTGGTCCAAGCTATAAGAAAATTATGCTGCTTCTTTGGTTGGTCTTTTTCTTCTCACAACTAGGATGGGTCATGTTCCATTCGGATTTTTTTTCTTTTAAGATGATTTGTTAATGAATCTCATGTGACTTTAAGATGAGTTATATTACTGTTGGGGTGTTATATCATTGAAGTTATAGGCCTCATATTACTTCTGGGATATTACTCACAGCTTGAATGAATTTTATACTTCTTTGGAGTAGCTCTTGTAAAGGGATTATTTCACTGTTGTGGTAGGTCTTTTCATATCTAATGTGTTGGGTCATGTATTACTACTGAGATTGGCCTGATAACAAAACTTTGATCACTAATTGTTACGTCTGTAGTATAACTTTGTGGATAAGTTTTGTATAATTGTTATCATGGGTCTCATGTCATTAGTGGCATGATCTTTTCACCTGTGAGTGGGTCATATTTTTCATTTGGCATGGGTCTTATGTCAATACTAGGTGGTTTCTTTATCACTTGCTGCTCTGTCTTCTTTTATCACTGTTAGTGTGGATCTTATGTCACTGCTGAGATGGTCATATGATGCTGCAGTAATGGTCCCTTAACATAACTGAGATGGATATCTTAATCATTTCATGTGTCTCATATCAGATAGAGTGAGCCTTATATCAGTTTTGGGACAGTATCATAATATTAATGGTTTGGTTGCCATATCACAGCTGGATGGGTCTCACATCACAGCTAAAGTGGGGCTTGTATCACTACTGAGATGGATCTTATATAACTGCTGAGGTATAATATGCTCCTGCTGGGATAGGTCACATTTTATTTCTAAGATGGTTTCCATCCCATGTTTAGGTGAGACATTTTATTACTTGTGTGTCTTGAATTATTGCTGGAGAAGTTTTGTGCCACTACTAAGTGGGGATTATTGCTAAATTAGGTCCTGTATAACTGTGAGGGTGCCTCATATTACGTGATGTTTTTTTCCAACATGGCACAGGCAGAACATGCCCCATTCAAGGCTATCTTAGATGAAAGGGAAAAAAAAGAGGAAGAGAAAAAGAATGTAGATATTTATTAGGGCTCTGTAGGTGTTTGTAAACCTGACTGGTAGCTGAGATGGTTAATAACACTGTTTAGTGGGTCTTGTATCACTGTTGTGTTGGATCTTTTACCATGACTGTGATGGGTTTTATGTTATAGCTACATGGATATATGATGTCTAGGGCCAGGTTTTTATCACTGCTGTGTAGTTCTGTCACTTTTGGGAAGGATTTTATAGCATTACTGGGATGGGTTGTATAACATACTGTGTGGATCTTATATTTAGGGTACATTTTATAACTACTTAGATGAATCTCATACTGGGATTGGTTTTATATTGCTTCTGGGTGGATCATATGACATTGCTGGGTTTGATCTTACACCACTTTTGAAGTGAATTTTATATCAGTACTTGCATAGGTCTTATAACACTTTTGGGTGAATCTTTTCTAACCCTAGGTTGAGGTATCTAGTGCACCACAGCTGGGATGGGTTTTACATCACTGCCAGAATTGAACTTATTTCACCAGTGGGTGGGACTTTCATTACTGTGAAGTGCCACTCTTTGGTTGGTGTTATCTTTGTTCAGGGTCTTATATTACAACTTTTTAGGGTTTTATGTATGTTAAGCTGTTTTTTTATCTGCAGATTAAGTCTTTTATCCATGCTTAGGTGAGTCTAATATTCCAGCTGATTGCTTCCTACAACAGTACTGGTATATGCCTTTAGGATGGATATGTCTTTACAACTGGGTTTGATCTCATATTACTGCAGGGAATGTATTGAAGGAAATCTCGTCCTCTTTAACAGATATCAATCTTTATCCATGGATAAATCACTCCATGAATATCTTCCATGTTTTCATGTAAGAATGCATATGATCAGAGTTTTGGATTATTGGGTCATTTGTCAATGGCTTAGATAACATGTGAGTTTTTGTCTGGCTAAAACTGTTGAAATTATTAATAGATATTTCAAGATGTCATATGAACATGGTAATATATATGTAGAGGGCATTCATGATGTGATGTCCAAATTACTACTCTCTTTCCTTAAAACTTGTGAATAACATATTAAATTAATTTTGTTAAGATGCAAATGGTGTATTGTATTGCAGTCAGACTCTTAGGTTCCTATTTAATTTCCAAAGATAATATTACCTCAGTAATAGATTGTGTGAAAGTTAATTTGCAACAGCAGACCTCTTGATTTTATACCTGCATTGTTAAGTATGATTGTTTTTCTGAGTCAGACTCTTCCATAGTGCATAGTTGATTTCTCTTCTTAGAATTGTTAAAAAGTATGAAGTTTCCCAGTCATTTTTTTGTAAATAACAGTTTTATTTACCTTGTTCTATGGTTAATGGGATGATTTAGTATTTTTTCTTATGACAAGTTACTTTAGTAAAAGGTATGTAAATGAGGATTTAACTGTTAGATACTAAAGAATATTAACTTGTTGAATGATTTTTAAAAAGAGAGAATTAATTATGTTCATTAAATGCTATATAGCCAGTTACTTTGCAATCATCTTTCAAGCAGGTTAATGTGCAGAATAACATAATAAGGAAGTCTTATCATCTGTGAAAATGTATTTTTTCATTAGATGAGAGATATAGTTCTACATAATGGAAAATAAGCTACTTCAAATGATCAAAGCCTATCAATCACAGCAATTAAGTCATTACCTCAAATGACCAAAGTCTATGAAAACGAAGAAGTTGATTACGGAAACCTGTATAACTGAAGGATATAACTTCAGCTTATCAAATTCTGCTGCCTTAGATAATCAAAATGCATAGCACCAGATAAACTATCATGTCATGTGATATAAGTCCATCATTTCCAAAAATCAAATCTCTTAACCTTGAGAATTCAAGTACATCAAACCTTAACACTGTGTGTAATTGATTTTTTTCCCCTCCCCCAGTGCTCAAAAAATAGCTGAATAATTTTGTTCAATTTATTTAGAGAAGAGCAATAAAAAAAAGAAATTACATATAAATAAGAATTTAACCTTCTGTAGTTCAGTAGAATCACATTACGTGCTGGATTCGCCAATTTAATTTTGCAAAAAGTTTCATGACTTTTTATATGATGAGCATTAGAATCTATCAGAACCATTTTTTTCTGTAAATTAAGAGACAAGCATTCCTAATTTAGGAAAAACATTTCCTTGATTGGATAATCTTCAGTACAGTTGGTGGGAAAGCTATGGGTAGCAGTAAACACTATGGATGTGGGGAGTTCCCAGAAAAGTTGTGCAGCTGCCCACTGTAATACCATGGTCTCTAGCAAGTTGCTGAGGCCTTCAGGAAGCTTTGAGGATTCATCCTTTTGTTTAGTTTGTCATCTATGGCCAGCAAACAGAGCCTACAATGCATGTAGACTTCAACCAGTTGCAGGAAATTAAGTTTGTAGATGTAGCAGTCTGCTACATAACAGTAAATTGTTGTCCATAGCACTGAAAAAGTTAAAAGTTCTCTTAACGTAGGATGTTTTACCAAAGTACTGGTATACTGTACTTGTCTGGAAAGATGTAGTGATTCTTCATTAGAATTCACCCGCAGAATTTAGCATGGTATATGCTGGCAACCTTTGGTAAATATTTGCCTCCATGTTTCTCTGCTATTATTTGTTAGTTCATAACCATATGATTCATTTTTTTGAAGACCCACCCAGGTCTAGCTAACAGTCAAGGTCTTTTACTTATTTTAAGATGTGTAGAGTTTATATTTGTATTGACAACTTTTTAGGGATTTCAACTCAAAATTAATCAAAGAAGTTAGTATGTTTGTATCACACTTTTTATCATACTGTGGATTAGAATGTTGAAAGGTACACAGAATGAGAGGGAATAATTTTTGGTAAAATTAGGGTGTAAATAATTGACTAGGAAGTTTGAAGCAATTCTCTCTGTCATAATGTACTTTAAGAAATTATAAGAGATAAGATTAACTTATATGAGGCATAGTTCAGTCATGTGTGGGTGACTGATCAGCTTAATATATTTTTAAGGTAGCTTCGAGCATGTAAACAGTGGCTTACCAGTGTTTGTTTATTCTTCATCCATGTGAGTTTTAACAAGATTATGCACAGTTGTCATTAATTTAGGCTGATCAGTGTTACATAAGTGAAGCAGATAGTTTTTGTTATTTCATCTACAGGAAGTTGGTGCTCCTAATAATCGTGTGTATAATTATAATGATAAAGCTGATGATACCTTTATTCCTACTAGAGTGAATAGAAAAGACTTTTGTACTTCTGGAAATTATTAGTAAGCTGAATTGAACTTTAAAGGCATTTCTACAAAACTTGAAGCATTGTGAAAAGTTTTTCACATTTGTGAAAGTAAACTGCTAGATTCCATAAAACTGGGTGAAAGGACTCGCTGATTACTCACGTATATAGTTAGCAGGTGTAGTAATATTATTTGGAAAAAATTTGGTTCCTTACATTTAATATTTGTTATAAGTACTGACTTAGTGGCTTTTCATGGATAGTTAACCATCAAATCTAAAAGATTTTTTGCAGACATATTAATGGTTTAATTTGGACTGATTTAACTAATTTGACTTGGTTAGAAAACATGTTATAGCCTTACCAAATTTTATGATTCATCCAGCCATATATCCTCAAAATATCTATGAAATTGACTGAAAAGTATCACAAAAAGTAAAGGGATGTATTTGATGAGTGCTGTGATCAGAATACATAAAATGCAGGGTTATGAATACCCAGTAAATTATCCTGAAAATCTGTAGCAGATTTGAAAAAAAAATTGTAGTAAGTTGAAATGTATGGGGCCTGGTTGTGGATAGGGGCATGTGGTTTTGGTACATTACATACAACAGATCAAGAATGCACATGAGCTAATGAGGCCTTTTTTCTGTGTTTCTCATGCTACTTCACTAATGTGGGAAACAGTGAACAAGTATGAAACAAATATGATATTCCATAATAAATCACAGACTGCGCAATCACATATGTATGCATTGAGATGGAATGGAATTCCTTTGTTTAGATGACTGATAAATTATAGAATATTGTGTACATTTAATTTAGAAATTTTTAATGATCCTTTTTACCAAAATAACTGTATGGGAGCAGTGTATTAGTCTTGATTATCATGGAACTAGCAGATCAGTATCTTAACCTTTAAAGGGCTTCATTTTTTCTTGACCCCTCTCACAAACTGAATTTGTGAACATTTGATTTATCATTGAAGATTATGATGAGAAATGAAAAGAAAATTTAAACACACAAGACTGTCAAGGACTACATTAGATTTGAAGCTTTGAACTGTTACAGGTTGTTATATGAGCATTTATTTTTTTTATGTTATGAAGTGAAAGATATTCTTGGAAAGTAAGTGAAAAACAAAAATAATCCATACATATTTGATCATCAAGGGTTATATTAGTTTTCATTGAATGCTCTCATATGCTATGTTTTGGAAATTAGTGGTCATGAAAGATCATGTTGAAAAAATCCAGACACAGTGTGTTGACTGCAGGGAATCTTGTGAATAGAGCCTTAGGTGGCCAAGATTCCAAGGAGTGCCTTGCAGTTGCCCTGTTAAGTGGTGATAGATACTTTTCAGGAGACAACTTAAGACACTCATGATATAAAGCAACCATACATGACAGATACGGCTGTTTTCATTACAAACAAAAGGTGAGAAACTTGAAGCATAATTTTTAGACTGTCCCAAGAGAATGCATAGATTTATGTCAATCACCTTTCAAGGCTAATTATCCAGGTTGATTATCCAAGATCATGTGAATTGTCCATCTTCATTACCACAAAATTTACATGGATGTAACTTATTCAGTTTACAATTTGGGCTTAGCATTAATAAACTTCAAAACATGTACTTCATAGGTAGACTTTTAGAATATGGTTGCATATGATAAATATTTCAGATTATTTCATGGATAACCATAATTTAATTCATTGGCTCCAGAATCAATTTTCAGTTGCAGTAAATTCTCCAGTAAAATGGAGAATGGTAATTGGTCCTTTTTTTTTATTCCTGGCAAGCCAAATCATAAAGTTTTCATATTTGGCATTGATATTTTTTTATAGACAATATTTAATTAGCAGGGGAGAAATACATTAAAACGTATGAAATATATATGGTTTGATGTCTGCAGGATGGCTTCAAGTGTAGTAGATTTCTTGCTCCATATTTTCACAAGTAAAGTGCCAGATTTAAAGTAATGTTAAGCAGCCTTGTGTTGCCTACTCATAAACACTTTTCAAAAACTTTGTATGTTGTCCTTGTATATCTCTATTCATGCATTATGATAAATAATACACTATTGATGATAAACAAGCTGTAAAAAGGGTATAAAAATTCCAGATTTAAAGAGATTTAGCGGTCCCATTTTGCCAACTTTTGAAAACTAGACAAAAATTAATGTTAATCACTGGATTTTTATATATGTTATGATATACACTTACACAGCATTTCTTGAAATTATAATGTCCATAACCTACCGAAATGAAAGAGAAAACAAAATAAAACCAGCAAAGAGAGATGAAGGAATCATTACATGGGTGGCGGCAGTCAGCTGAGCGAGTCATTGTTTATGCATGAGGTTTAAGTCAGTTTAATTCAGCCACAAGGTGAAGACAACACTTTACAGGACCATGGCACCATTTCCTAGCAAGGGAGGGTCAGCAAACTGCATTTCTTCTTTTTTTTCAAGGAAATATATGTATTTTTGTTGCAATTTGAGGCAGAGTTAACAAAACTTTGAATTATGCCCTAGATAACCAAACTTTGAATTGGGTGCCAGCTTAGAAGACTTAGAATGGGGAAGTAAATGAGCAAACTTTTAAAATTGAACCCAAGACACCATTTTGTAAGTGCTGTACTAGGTGGAATAACCATATGTAAGAATGAAGTCGTAGGGAATTGAATGTTGGATTATCAACTTTAACTTCCAGAGAGAACCAAACTTTAAGCTCAAGAGAGCCAGACTTTTGCTTTGTGTCTTGGATATATAAACTTTCATTGCCTTGCCTCAGGATGTTCATTTATTAAGAGAACAGTCCCTTAGTATTTACTTTATGATAGCTTTAAGGATCAACTGTATTCATATTAAATACAGTATATCTTTTTCATGGCATTCCTGGACTCTGCATGAGTGTGCTTATGTTGCGAGTGAAGTCACCTACTGCAATGTTATATCATTGTCAGAGTATTAAAAGTACAGTCTCTCCAGAGAACTTCTCGTTCTAGAGTCCATCCTTTTCCTGCTACTGATTGCAGTGCAGCCTTGAAGCTGCATGAGCTGTTAAATGGGTCCTAGGGTTAAGTGATTGATTATTTTACATCAGTGTTTAATGATTTTAGGGGAACATGAATAATTCAGGTATGAAAAATTTAAGCGGATGTGCTTGAGTGCTAGGAATATATAGGTAAAGCATAATTTGAAAGTTTCATAGTTAAAAGTTATACAGTAATGCTAATTTTGAGATAAACATGATCTAAAAAAAAGTAGTGATAACAGTTGTTAATATTGTTTTGGATGAGATAGGAAATTGATTTAAGGGGATGACAGAAAAAGGATGGAAATATTCAGTAAGGAGACTGAAGTATTCAGAAAGGGAACTTTGGAAAAAGGATGGAAGTATATAATTGAAAAAGGAGACAGCAGAAAAAGGATGGAAGTATCCCAAAAGGGGATAGCAGAAAGAAGATGGAAGTATTTATCAGGAAGAGTACTTATTCAGGAAATGGATAGCATTTTTTTTTTTAAGTTGATATCAATCAGAGACTTAGGTAAATATTGGTGGAGTTACTAGCTTGTTAACATTTATAAGTTAATAATGGATGAGATGCGATGAAAGTTTTAACAAATAAGGAAAGCCAGAGTAAGTGACATCTGCCATACTTATGGAGTTTTAGATATAAGGATTTTCCTTGATATTTTACAGGAAAATTTTTCACACCATATCAAAATTCTAAAGTACTGTATTTATGTAACCATCAGTAATATTAAAAGTTTAAGCTGTAGTATATTCTGATTAAGCAAAAATCTTGATTAGCTGTCAAGTCTTATTATCAATGGTTGTTGAATCAATATTGTATTCTCACTTATCTCCATTCTTTTTGCAAATATCCATTTATGAATGCCATTATTTCACTTTTTAGAAGGACTATGTGAAATCTTGCTACAGCTATATGCCACAACACCTGAATGTACATGTATTGGTAGGTAGCAACCGCATTAAGAACGGCTTCTCTGGCATGAATTTCTAAGAAGTATTGAGAGCAGGATGAAATGTACCTGGTAAAATAATTCAGAAACTGGTTATGATATGTATTTATATTGGATGATCCTTGAAATCCTAAATATATGCTCTCTGGTTCGATAAATGCCAGATAAAAAATCTTTAGTTTTTCTTGTACTGAGCAAGTTTCATGAGGATGCATTGGGAAATAAACAGATATTGGATGAATTACCATAGGAAATATTGAAAAGTGAACATTTCTTTAAAGTAGCATTCAAAAGAAAAATTAAGAGAAAATTAATGACAATGGGCAATATTATGTTGTAAATGTGTATTTAATAGACTATGAATCGTAGGTTAGGTGATGGGAGTGCAGCTACAGAATACCATTATTTGGCAGTTTTAATGGAAATGCATTACTTATGCAACATTGTTGGTAGAATCTTTGGAGGTTCATATTTTAATTCTGAGTACCTCAATGATGTAGAGCCTGTGGGCCCACAGGTCATTTAAAAAACTTTGACCAGAATCATAGCATTTGAAAGTTTAAGTCTATCCATGAAAGTTGTAATATGTTTAGGCTCTTAGGTTTGTGTGAGTTTGGAGTGTGAGCCACAGTTATTGGTAAATGTGTCACAGGTCAGTTGATCCTTGGATCAAGCTCATGAATTAAGTTCACTATCCTGGACTGTCTGAAAATTGTGTGTATCTTAGTCATTAACTTGCTGGAGCCCCCCCCCCCACCCCACCCCTTTTTTAATGTGAGACTAGGGCAATGACAGCCAGTGTTTAAGGAGACAACTGAACCTTTTAAGTGCTAAGTGAATACACTGAATCATGGAATATCTCAAAGAAATATGTGCTAGTGAGACCAGCAGGAGGCCTACTGCTCCATGTGCTTCAACTGCAGCATTATGAGCATGTGGTTTGTGTCACAGATGTTAATGCTGCTATGTTTCTTCCTAAAAGAAAGAGAAATGAACCCTTAGGACAGCCAGAAAACTGATGGTCACAGTAAATCACTTGGTGAGAACAATAAGTGTTTTTCTGTCTGGAACCATTGAGTTCTGTAAATGGCATGTCATGTTGCCTTGTCTTATGCTCTCATGCTTGATTTGACAGTAAACTAAGAAATAAGCAGATATCAAGTGGACTGCCATCATAAGCTTCTGGAGAGTAAACCAGACATATTTTGTGCCATGCCAATTGGTTGATGCTTGTCAGCATAATGATGAATATATGTAAGGATGTGTAAAGCAGTGTGTGGTGTATTTGATGGAAGCAGTGATGTCAACACTTGGGCAATAATACCAGCTGATATGCAAGTGATATATGCAATACGGCTCTTAGCCATCTCAAGGTACATAGTCTTGTAGGCTGTCATATTTGTAATGAATCCTTTTTAACAGTTTCATAATTACTGTATTGTCACTAGATGAAATAAATGAATTAGTCCTTTTTTTTACTGGGGTTTGATTACCTTGTTATTAAATCAGAGGTGTGCAGTAAGTGAAACTAACCTGGAAAGTTGAGTTACAGAAGAAAATAACATCAGTGAAAAAAAATTATGTGAATTCTAATAGTGCAAAATTGTAAGATTAAAAATGAAGACAAACTATAATGTATACTGGTAACCTGTATTAAGTAACTGAGGAAGACTTGGGAGTAATGATATATTTATCACTTAAAGCCAACTTGGCAGTACATAGGAGCATAAAAGGGCAAGCAAGATTTTTGTTGAAGCCATTTATGATAGGTCAGAGTGTAGCGTGGTGGTAGAGTGTTTGGGTTCAGCTGAAGCCATGCTGTGTGGGTGAGAGTTTGGTATTTTGTGTGATTCTATTGTCGATAATATCTTCAGAGTTTGGATACTAAGGATAGATGTGATATATGGTGATAGTAGGAGAGGGAGTTAGGGAGCTTGGAGGGCTTTAGGATTGGTATTATGTTGGCAAGTTTCCTGACATCAGGGATTTTGCTGTGTCCACAAGTAGTTGAAGATACTCTTCGATGCTTGCATTGCAAATGGGAGAGTGTTTTATGTGAAAGTAAGATATGTTGCTAGGGTCCATAGCAGGAGAGTTCTTTAAGGTATCAATTGCATTGCTTTTATCAGGGGAGTGAAGTGTTGATGGGCTGTTGTTTTTGGATGGAGATTATTGTAGGTTTTTATGACTATCCTGTTAATGGGTTTTACCAAACTCTCCTTGCATAAGGTTATGCCATGAGTGAAAAGTTACCTTTGGTGAGGCTGTATCATTGGGAGCACAGTCTCGTCAACAACTTTTCACTTTAATGGAGTCCATTACTTCCCTGCTTCTGGAAGTAGTGAAACTTTGGAGATGTAGGAGCTCCTATATGTAATAAAGTTCAGACTACACAAAATTATGCACTCAGAACAATCACCAGTCACTGCCCAGCAACCATAAACATTAAACACCTTCACAATGAAATATAGATCCTCCCAATACATTCCCACCTCAGCATACTCGGTTCTCAATTCTAAGCAACAGTACTAGACCCCTCCCACCCACACCACTCTCTACCTACCAACCCTCAAGTAAAAATAAAGCTTATCCCAGCCTCACTCCTCAACAACCTTTACTCACAGATCCACCCAACCCCCAACAAATATAACCTACAAAATACATACATACTAAACCCTACAAGCACTGAAGAACTGACCTTTCAACTCGTCCTGCAGACATACAGGCATCAGAGACCACACTCCTCAGACAAACTTGAGACACATTCTCCCACTTACACTTTGGACGTCATCCATCAGTACAACTGTAAATACACCATCTCTACATGTCTCAAGACATTTCATAACCATGTTACTACTAACATACCAATCAATTGCCATGTAATCTTTGCACATACATGTGCACACAACATCACAACACTTTATGACCTATGGATGTGGCCAGTTTTCCGAGTGCTGCAGGAGCCCTATAAGGATAGAAGGGACTTCAGAGACTGGAAGTAAGTATCTAAAAATCTTCATACACTAATAAAAGCACTAGAAATCTTTACATGTCAAATATATGTATGAGTGCACATGAAAATACATACAGGACATAAATGCCCCAAAGGGAAACGCAGTCACACATCAATTCATTTTAGTGTACCAAACTGAAAACTGATGACGTAAGAGAATTTTAGAATAGCAAAATTTTCCTTTGTTAAAGTTTTATACTTATGTAATACTGACTTCATGGTCTTACATCTAAAATTCTACATTTGAATATTCTGCTACCATATCCATTTACCATTACACACTTCTGCCTCATGATGAAGTGCATCATTAGGTTTAAGGAAACCCACCCTCATTTGAATTTCCAGCTTATGTACAGTCCCATCACTTATCCACAGGTGTCAGTAGTAGCCTAATAAAACATTTGGAACATATTATATATCACAGTTACCTACAATTGTCAGAGAGGTTGTAATTTTATCATTATGGTGGAAAGCCAGATTTACATGCCAAATATTGTAGTCATATTTATGTTATAAGAAGCAGTTCCTCCTTTAACAGTGTTTATATTTTTTATGAAATTGAGTGTAAGTGCTATGTAAAATTAATTACATAAATAATTTGTATAAATATTATGTAGTACCCTTGATCATCGTTTCCCACACCAAGGGGGTAGCACCAGGAAACAGATGAAGAAAGACCCATCCACTCATATACACACATTTATACATACACATATACATCCATATACATACACATGTATACATGTACATATTCATACGTGCCTTCATCCATTCCCAGCACCACCCTGACGCACAGGAAACAGCATCGCCACCCCCTGCATCAGTGAGGTAGTGCCAGGAAAACAGACAAAAAATGCCACATTCATTCACACTCAGTCTCTAGTTGTCATGTGTAATGCACCAAAACCACAGCTCCCTATCCACATCCAGGCTCCACAAACCTTACCATGGTTTACCCCAGAAGTTTCACATGCCCTGGTTCAGTCTTTTAACAGCTAGTTGACCCCAGTATACCACGTCGTTCCAATCCACCCTATTCTTTACACGCCTCTCACCCTCCTGTATATTCTGTCCCTGATGGCTCAAAATCTTTTTCACTCCATCCTTCCACCTCTGATTTGGACTTCTGCTTCTCCTTGTTCCCTCCACCTTTTTGCACATATATCCTCTTTGTCAGCCTTTCTTCGCTCATTCTCTCCATATGTCCAAACCATTTCAACACACCCTATTCTCCTCTCTCAACCACACTCTTTTTATTTCCATACATCTCACTTACCCTTTCATCACTTACTATATCAAACCACCTCATACCACACATTGTCCTCAAACATTTCATTTCCAACACATCCATCCTCGTCCATACAACCCTATCTATACCCCATGCCTCATAACCATGTAACATTGTGGGAACTACTATACCTTCAAACATACCCATTTTTGCTCTCCAAGATCACACCCTGAAACTCACTTCCACTTCCATGATTCCATCAGCTTCTAGATCCACTCCCAGATATCTAAAACACTTCACTTCCTCCATTTTTTCTCCATTTAAACTTGCATCCCAATTAACTTGTCCCTCAACCCTACTGGACCTAATAACCTTGCTCTTATTCACATTTACTCTCAACTTTCTTCCTCAACCTTACCAAACCTAATAGCCTTGCTCTGATTTTCATTTACTCTCAACTTTCTCCTTTCACACACTTTTCCAAACTCAGTCACCTGCTTCTGCATTTTCTCTCATGAATCAGCTAGAGCTGTATCATCAGCAAACAACAACTGACTCACTTC
>JAUUDZ010412900.1:0-14958 GCA_032361705.1 Panulirus versicolor | reverse complement strand
CTACCCCCTGCTAGCACTAGGAAAACAGACAAAAACGGCCACATTCGATCACCCTCAGTCTCTCGCTGTCAAGAGTAATGCAACAAAACCACAGCTCCCTATCCACATCCAGGCTTCACAGACCTTCCCATGGTTTATCCCAGACATTTCACATGCTCTGGTTCATTCCAATGACAGCACAAAGGAGCAAGCGAGAAATTTAGCTATCATGAAACAAAAAAGTTTATGCCTGTGAAAAGACAGATGCTTCATGAAGCCAAGCCATATGATCTGATGGTATAGCATCTTGGTCTCTGTAAGGAAACTCAATATGGTTAACATTTCAAAACTGCTGGTCATATTCCCATGATCTTTATACTTCAAGAAATGTCTAATTTGTTCCTTATGAAAGATCATCAAAATATTGCAGGAATTCACAAACACTATAGCTCATGAACTTACAAGGGATGTAACTAATAGATGTTTAATTCTTTGATTTGATGTTTAGATGGAGGCAATATATGTTGAAAATGTATTCAAAATGTTCTCGCACAGAAAATGGAAAAATGGGATTAACTTACATTCAATTATCATTCATTAAAGAAAAACTTTTTCTCAAAATTTTGTGCATCCATACAGAGACAGCTCTTCCAGTAAGGTGAACTCAAAGTAGAAAATTAAGCAAAAAGGCATTAGTACAGCTGCTTTAACTTCAGTATCGAGAATCTGTTATACATTATGTCTATATCAAGAGTTAATTCATGCTCAGAAAGCATATTTAAGTTCTTGCAACTTTAACCTACCATACTGCATGTGCCTCATATCTACCCATGGGCACTTCTCGAGGCTGTATGATGGAGGTTGGGTTCCAAAAGATGCATGCCTCTTTGCAACACCTACCCATGTAAATGGGAATGAAATTGATGATATATGGGGGTTTTACTATTGGTAAAATTCGTATTATTATCACAGAGCAATACACAAACACTAATCTAAGGAATTTCATAATAACAAATAATATGTTTGGTCAATTCATGACTTATCGTAAGATATATTACCTCAGTCCTAACTTTGTTCAAAAGTTACTAACAGACTGGTTTACCTCATATTTGGCAACCAAGTAGCTAAGTTACTTGTTAACATTATTTGCATTAACTTGTACACTGAATTTCAAAAACATTTCATTACACTGTGAAAAACTAAAGGAATTCATTATGGTTTTCATGAGAGCAAGTCTAAAATGTTCTTCATATTACATTTTCATTTCATTAATATTCCATACTTCAAAAAAAACATTATAGATTCTCAAAAAGCATTCAGCATAACATCATTTAAATAAATAAAACATTAATTCTTAACTGTCCATTATATTAATATAAAAATATGGGAAAATGTTTAATATAATCCTACACTGTACAAAGTGAACATGTATTTTTATCTTTTTATGTGCTAACGTGCTGAGGTGGGAAAAGCCTTTTTTTTCTATACTGCATGCTGGAGGGCAGACTAGATACTGGAAGATTTTAATGCCTCTCATTCATGTAAGCATTAAAACTGACATGATCAATTTTTCAACTTAAACATGGGATGACCTCTGTAAAATCTTTGGGTGTTAAAGTAAGCTATCTAAAATGAACAGTAACCATGGCTTCTCAAGATTATCAGCTGTTGCCACTCCTCTTTATATGGATGAAATGGAAAATGGATATACATGTAATCTAGTTACTAATTTCCTAACAATCTATAAACAGCTCAAGATGTTCAAACTCTACTCCATGTACAATATAGAGAAAATATTGACTCATGAAAAAAAGTGATATGAATTGTTTGTAAGTTAATATCTGACATTTGTAGTTCAGAAGATCAGGTATCTACTTATTTGCAGTTCTTTGGACTGCATGAGAGACATCAATCAAAATCCCATAAATAGGTTACTACTTTCTTATTAAATATTATGAATTAACTGTACTGCAAACTTCTGAGTAACAAATGCCAGCAAACTATTAAGTCTTTTTATAATTCTTTTGAATGCCATAGCATCCTATCTACTACTAACATTTCTTACCTTTCAAGGATTTCCACCAAAATGCTCACCAAACCCTTCCATTCTTGGAACTATATTTAAAACACTATGTGTGTATATATTTTCAATAAATTACATATATTGCCATGTATCTAACTATTTCTTATTTAATGGATAATATGATTATCCAGCTGAATTGAGAACTTCTGAGGGTACCAGCTGCCGTGCTAGCCAGTCTAGACCCTGGTGTAAACCACTACCAGATTGAGCATCACAGGGTTGGATGTGCCAGGAGCGTCCAAGACACAGCTTGTGCACTCCCAAACTATCTGTCAAGGCTGCCATTCCTAGTGCTCGTTCACAGTTCTGTTAATAAACATGGGTAAGAATTTATCATAAACTGATATGCTGAATATGAAATGAATTAATCCAGTACTTGCTTGAATGAGATTCCTCCATGAAATGGTTTAAATCAAGGTATGATATCAATTCTAAAAATATTTTACTCCAAAGTAGTAAAATAAAGGGATAAAATCTTTAGATCTTAAAATAAACTGATGCTTGTGTTTTTATGGAATAAACGAAAAAAATACAGACTGATCTAAGGAAAGATACTTAAGGTAATAACCCTAATAGTATATCTTAATGTCAGTATATTTAAAGGATTCAGTGTTCATGGCCATATGTACTTACTAGTCACTAGTTATTCATTGAAAAAGGAAGGAAAGAGGGGCAAAATCTTCCTTCTAAGAACTCTATGCTTATCCTCATGGGTAAAAGACATGTGAGTTGTAATAGCTGATCTATAGTCTATTAATCAACCTCTAAAACCAATAAAACTTAGAAGCTTGCCTCTTTGTTCGCAAAGATGAGAAGTGAAGCTTCCTTTAATTCTCGTTCAGTCATGAGCTTTGTAAGCTCTGACTGAGCTTCAGGAAGTCTATCAACATCTGTAGCATCTACAACAAAAATTATAGCTTGGGTATTGAAGTAGTAGTGTCGCCAAAGAGGTCGCAGCTTTGGCTGACCTCCAACATCCCATACGGTGAACTGTCAAAGAAATCATTTATGAACAACTGTATCTCACCATTTACATCTTGTGATTCAGAAATATCACATATTTATTTTTCTGTATTTATGGGGAAGGAACCTGATGAAAATGGTGGATGGAGTGGGATGCGGGTAAATTTTTGGTGCCCTTGGGTGAGGTATTTCAATGAGCAAATGTAAAATAATTTCATAAGGCTCTCAGCACTTTGTAAAAAACTGTGTAGACCAATTACTTTTCTCCATATTATCAAGTAAGGTGAATTGTCAGTTGAGAAAATTACAAAAAAGACAGGAAATCCAGCATCTAATCATATTTGTAATGCATTTTTCTTTAACTCTTCCAACCAACATATGACATGCCATAAACACAATCAGCAATGCAATTTGAGTTTATAAACTCAATATTGCTGATGGCATTACATATCTTAAAACAAAGCCACTAGTTCTGATGTCCATTCCATACTGTATATATCCATTTACTTACGTTTTCTGGTTCCAATAAGAGTTTGAAAAATAAATACAATAAATGCAGACACAGGATAGTTCAAAGAACTATGATGAAATAAATCCAATGTATTCCCTGCAAATCTTGAAAAAGGTTAAGAGGGAGTTTGAGGAGCCATCTTTGTTAGCTGTTATCATCAGTTTTGAAGCATACAGCCTTTCATATCAGTGATGAAGGTTGTGCATACACAAGTGGTGGCAAGAAAGGTAGTTACAAATAAATGACAAGAATAATGATGAAATTCATAAGTCATGAACAAGGGTGACAGACAAACAGGTCCTGAATTTATTCTGACACTGCATAAAGCAATTCCACTTAATCTGAACCAGAAGCTAACACTTCTTATACTATACATAATTGTTGTTTCCCACGTCAGTGAAGTAGCGCCAGGAAACAGACAAAGAATGGCCCATCCACTAATACACAGACACACACACACATCCAGGCCCCACAAAACTTTCCGTGGTTTACCCCAGACACTTCACATGCCCTGGTTCAATCCACTGACAGTACGTCGACTGCGGTATACCACATCGTTCCAATTCACTCTGTTCCATGCAAGCCTCTCACCCTCCTGTATGTTCTGGCCCCAATCGCTCAAAATCTCTTTCACTCCATCCTTCCACCTCTAGTTTGGTCTCCTGCTTCTCTTTGTTCCCTCCACCTCTGACACATAAATCCTCTTCGTCAATCTTTCCTCACATACAGCCATTACTGCTTGTAACAGCAGCCTACACATTGTTTCCATACACTGCAGCCTAATTCTTTCTATCTACTTGTAGAGGTGTCAAAGGAGCCTGTAAGATACCTGTAGGCTCATTTTATATAACTATTTTGAAATAGTATCACTCTTAAAAGTTACTAGATATTACTGATAAACCTTTAATAATAAATTGTTTTTGACTAATACACTATCAGAAATACCATGCATCTCACTACATATGACTACAAATACTCCACCAGTAATTCATACACCTGGAGGTGAAGCATACATAAACAATATCTCACCAGGCTGAGTTGTATATCATTGCATTAAAAAAAATATGTTCTAGTTAATCATAATAAGAAACTTATGGAGATATTCTTTTTCAGAATATTTGAGACTATCCCACACAGAGTGCACCTTTAATATCAACATTGCTGCAGTAAAAAGTTAACTTAATTCATTTAAAAGAAAGTTGCAAAACAATACAAAACTATACAAAATCAATTATTCACCATGTCTGAGAAGAACCTACCTTGAAGTTTTTGTACTCAATGGTTTCCACATTGAAACCGATTGTAGGTATCGTTGACACAAATTCATCCTGTTTCAGTTTGAATAGAATAGATGTCTTCCCTGCACCATCTAGACCAAGAGTTACAACACGCATTTCTATTCTGGCTCCAATATGAATACGATTATCCTGATGAAAACAGCAAATTTAACATGAGATAGCAGAAAATAATATCTCTATTCAACAAGGTTTATCACATATATCAATGTGGCACTGATGTTTAATAAAAACAAAATAACCGCAAGGTCTTACAACTGCTTCACCTCTTGTTCTACATAGACAAGTAAACTTTGTGTAAGATTTATGAATACAATTAAGAAAGAAAATTATACAAGTCAGACATAAATATGAAAAAGTTGCATGATCACGGCTAAGACTAAAGTTATAACTAGCCGGCTCACTCATACACCTCACTCTTTGTAACTAGATTTTCCTGTGGTGAACGCTGTGCAACAGCTCTGCCTTCTGGCAAGATGGTAGGACCACTAGATAAAGTAGTAGTAGGCACAAGCATTAGGAAGAAGTATGTAGGAATATTATGTAAGAGCAATAGGAAGAAATAGTTGGTTAGAACATTATACAGGAATATAAGGAAGACACATTAGGTAGAAGTAGGTAGAAGTAGTTGGTTGGAACATTAGGTAGCAGCCACTGGAAACACTAAACTAGAGCTCCCCTTCTGCTAGTGCAATGCTAAGATTGAGGCACTAAAGGATAAGAGGTGGAAATGGAGTTCACCAGTTATGGAGAATCTTTCGCTGTGCCCACTTCCTTGAGGGAGTTCCTGAAGGGAACGGACATCAGAGATAGATAGATAAGACAGACTGTGTGATATCAAGTTCAAGAGAAAGAAAGAAATAAGACCTGCATACCCTATCCTCTTATCTCAAGCTATGTGTCAAACAAATCCCTGCCTCCCATTTACTCAGCACTCCAAGAGACCAATACAAGATAGTCTAGCTACTTGTTTGTTTTTCCTTTTATATATCAGTTTATATATGTATAGATGACTTAATTTTTTTGCACATAATGATTTGATTTCTAAGCAAATGTACATCACTATTCAGGGGTGTAAGTGTTTGTTAAGTCCTAAATATCAGTACTTCCACATTTTTTCATTTCATACTTGCTTTGCTACTTCCTAACTACTTCAAAATTATGGAGAGTTTTCTTATATATTTTCATTAAAAATAATTCAGGTGAAACAACTGCCACACTGTACAAACACTACCATATTCCATACTCACCTTCGTAAAGGTAATTGGTATGGAAGGATCTGGAGCTAGAGATGCTAGCTGCGCCAACTGCTGCTCTTGAGAAGTAACATGAGCAAGTCGACCAGAGAGATCACGTGAGGCCATGATTAACCTACCGTCATCTTGCTGAATGGCCCGCTCTCCATCAACAACAACAGCAACCATCTGTCAAAAATTAAGAAATAATAATTACCATACACTCCAATATAGATACTATACACATATAAATAATATAACATAAAATGTAATAACGTGTCTTCCACATCATATCAATCATAAGTTTTTGTCAACATATAAAGCAGCAGTTAACATCTTTCAATAAATCACCTACCTCTTGCCCAGTTAAGAAAAAATAAGAAGATGATATATGTAATGCTCTAACTTCTCAACCTTAAGAAACGGGTTTGACCTTGGAATTAAACAGCTAAAGTAGAATTGTACTTATCATGGTATGTTTTACACTGATTACTGTTTCATGGCAAGGTCTTGTATCAACAAACACTTTCTTACCTTAAAAGATAAGCACCTCATGGGAAAACATAAGATAAGATGATAAAAGAACCAGCATCTACCTGTGACAAGAGTGTGGTCATATCCTCTTGCTGCTGACGTATAGAACACAACCTCTCACGAATGTGTGCATCCAAAACAGTTATTGCCTGTGTTTCCTGCCGGTTAAGCTGTTCTCTTAACTGTGCAAAGTACTGTCTCACACGTGCTCTTGCCTCCTCTGCAGTTCCACCTGCATCCACATCTGATGATCCACTATCATTTGCAGAACCTTCTAACTGTCGGGCTACACTCTCTGGTGAGTTTAGGAAAGGATATAACATATGGGGAAAACAATGCTGAAAGACAACATTAATATGAGTCAACTAGAAAACTCCCAACTAGTAAATCTTACAAATGCGTAGGTTTTGAAGGATGCAAAACCATTCTCAGCAGTAGGAGCCAAATGAGCATCTTGAGAGAGCACTTACTAGACTAGAGGTTAAAATATGGTGTTATCTCAAAAAATGTAGCGTATCTGTGTGGATTACCCTTCCCCAACTATCACAAAAAATATGAAGCTGGGAGAAGTTTGTTAATGAGACAATAGCCATGAAGCAACCCATCCAGGCCTAAGAGGTATCAGAGCACAGAGGTGAAGTAGCACCATGCTAATACCCATCCCTATTCATTAACTGACTACAGGTGTCCATGCAGAGGGCCTTTTATGGCAAAAAAAAAAAAACTCTCAAAGAGGAAATAAGGAAGAGATGATGAAAACAAACATATGCTCAAACATCTCTGCCTATGTTGGAAAAATGGGTTTTCTACCCTCATAACCTAAATCTACAATCTAAATCTAAAATATGAGTAGAGTGGTTGATAATCTGATCCAGATCACTGAAAATGAAAAACATGAGAACTTAACCCCCTAATCTGTGTGGAAGGATTTCAACTATTCCCTATACTAGAGTTTACAATAACAACTACATAGAGGACCTCAGTTTATGGGTAAGATATTACAGCCTTGTAGCAAAAATTCAGACAATATCTTACTTTGTTGAGAATAGTTGGCAAAACAAGAAAACAGTAATAGATGAGAGAACAGACTTAAGCCAGATGATGTAATGATTTGGAGGTTCATGATACAAAAATAAGCAAAAACCCTTCCTCTGAAGCTGGATTATGAATAAACAGTGCAGCTGTAGGTATGAGAGGGATTACTAAAATTGTTATCAGACAGCTGAGTCTCTAAAAGGAGTATGAGCGTCAAAATGGTGTTTAACAGCAGAAATGTTTGAAGGAAAACTACAAATGTTGTTGGTAAAATGACTGAGAAAAGGTTTTTGTTCAGATGACAAAAAACTTGGTCCACAATTCTCAGATTATTTTGGTATAAACTACCAATAGAATAGCAGACAATTACAGTACTTTTCTCTTGATTGTGTTTCAAAGACCATTCTAAGTCAACAAATATACTACTTGGTCATCCCTTCAATATATATGAAACGAATTCAAAGTAATGAAAAACCTTGAATTTCTATTCTTTTCTGTGTTTCTGCAGAGTACTCACCAAGTTTATGAGCTGAATCAGTGAGTTCCTGAGCTACTCTCTTTATGTGTTGTATGGCTGTGCCGATGGTTGAACGAATCCTCTCAGCTTCCTGTTCCAGTAAGATATGCTGCAAAAAGCAGAATAAACTATTTCAAAATGCAGACTGTGTCAAAGCCCTTTAGCAGCTTAAAAACTTGACTTATCTTGGTAGCTTACAAAATTGCCACATTGGCCTCTTCAGAGCTTAAAAATTGCTGCTACTCTAGTATTAATAAGAGTTTAGTCTTGTAATCTCTGTCAATTCATATGTGAGTATGAGAGCATGGCTGTTATTGTGCATGTAACAGGCCAGAGTAGGAATTTTCCAGAAATCCTTCAATGACATCTGTTTGCTCCCTCTTCATTTCAAATTCTTAATCAAGGTTCCTCTCTTTTGTTCTTAATGTGCTTAATGTTCTGAGCAATAAATCAAACAGAAATTCAGGGCAAAAATTTTACCTTGAATGAGATAAAGCATTTTTGTCTCAATTGAATCATTTACATATGAGATGATCAACTAGTTAAAGTGACTGAAAGTAGGACAAAACCATAAATTACTTTATGAAAACTTAAAAGTTTTTTTAATTAAATTCAATGATAATGCTGTTTGTGCCTGCCCATTTACATGAGAAATTTGCTGATTTCCTCTTTGAAAATTTAATATGCCTTGCAAATTTTATTAAACAAATCTTCAAGTTTCTAACATCTTCCACAATAAAAAACAGCCTGCAAAGGTCCTAAGCATCTGTTGCCAATTTAAATTCCTTTGTATATGGCTGATGAAATTCAATGTGTGTAAATTTTCCTCCCCATGCTATACAAATAGGTAATTACACAGTATCTCTCTCAGAATTCTATGTACTCTACCTTATGTTTTGTATGTTTGTAGTCTTTGCAAATGAAGCACATTAGAGGAGCAGATTGGCAGTCTTCTTCTAGACACACAAACTCAACTGGGTGAAAAGAATGATCGGCACATCTTGGTTTCTCACGAGGTTTTTCTGTAACAAAAAATTAGAACCATGAGAAACCTCTTTCTTTTTTGTGACTAATGACTTCATCCACGAGAAATGCCACACTAACTACAAGCTGATTCAGTCTGATTGATGTAAAGTAAACATATATCTTATGAAAACCAATACACAATTGTAAACAAATCTGCTAAAGTTATACGCCCATGGGGGTACAGTATCAATCCTTCCACTTTGCTGTACAATGATACCATTCATCCGGACAAGGGCAAAACATTCAAACACCTGAATGAATATCTCCTGGGAGAAGAAAGCTTTCATACTTTAAAAATGAGATCCTACGCATTTTAAAGCTGATATTCATCTACTTATCAGAAATATGCCACACATATGACAGTGAGCAAGCCAGTGAGGATAGTGTACAAGTCTGATTGCTATCAGTCATATGAAAAGGTTTAATGATGAGGACAAACTTTAGTCTTAATATTGCAAAAAAAAAAAAAAAATGCTGGTGCTGTCACAAGTAAGATCAAGCTCTCACTCTTTGATATAAAGGAAGGCTCCCAGTGTTCATGAATGCAAATTTAGAAACAAAAATATCATTCACTGATTTCTAATATTCCAGATGATAGGGAAATGTTTTCAGACTGAGATGATATTTCCAAGAGGTGATACCCTACTGCCCAATAACATTTCTCAACAGTATAGAGCTGCAGTCCATGATAAAACTTTCACTGTGTGTGGTCAAGGATAGAAAAAAAAATGCTTGTGATGCTGGAATTGTCACAAATGCTAATAACTTGCCAACCTCTCTGCCTTCTAAAAAAAAAAAAAAAAAAAAAGAGAGAGAGAGAACCCAGGCAATGTAAATGGTGATGGGAACATAGAACTGATAAATGCTATATGGTAAAACTAAAATTCTACAGTGGTTGGAGCAGAAAGAAATAAAGGTTTTGAGCAAAAAGAAAGGGACAGGGCAGCACAGCATTCAGTAACTGTTTCAAGCCGACAACTGACAAGGAGGAAAGTTCACCTTGAAAAAAATGTTAAAGGGCATGACTTCAATACTTCTGTATATCTACACCTGATCCCTTCTTGTGATCTATGCCACTCACAACCATCTGCACATACAACCAGAAACAAAGTGTGACAAAATAAAAATGAAGAAATATGAATAAAGAATCCTAAATAAAAGGAAAAAATGGCAGAATCATATAACAAAGCTGGTTAATAAAAAACAAGATAATCATGATAGAAAGAGTAGAGTAAAAGATTGCTGTACAGGTATACGAATTCTACATGCCATAATGACATGCATCTGACTTATGTCCATTTCAAGATCCAACTGGTCAGTCAGAACAGAGCCCTGACATATGTAAGGGAGGGGGTGTATCTACCTATATCTCTGATGCCTGTTCCCTTCAGGAACTCCCTCAAGGGGAGTGGCCACAACAAAACAGTCTCAATAACTGGTGAACCAAAGTACTGCTTTTTAGTCTTTCGTAACTCACCCTTGACAGGCCAATGGCATGCGGACAACCCTGGTGTAGTGCTTTCAGAGGCTCCTACCAAATGTTCCTACCAACTACTTCTAAGTGTCTATCTAATGTTCCAACTTATTACTTTTACCTAATGCTTCCACCTACTATTCCTCTGTACTACTTCTACCTAATGCTTCTGTTAAATCTTCCTACCTACTACTTCTATTCCTCCTACCACTTAGCCAAAAGGCAGGGATAGCGCATATCTCTCATCGCAGGAAAAATCTTGTCACAAAAAATTATTTGTAAAAGTGTTGTCAAATGTTATGTGTAACAAGGAGAGACCATAAGTTTGTGAGCAGAATGCCAGCTGTCCACATGTGGAAAATGCAGAAAAAAAAGACAGCTACCTGGTCAGATACTTGAAAATTACAGAAGTGCTGGCTCACTTCATGACCATCACTAACTCTCCTGATACCCAGGAGGGTAGTACCTGTCAGTGGCTGCCTACCAGTACTTACAACATATAATGCTCCTACCATACAAAAATAAAAATCATAAAGAACAATGAGTTCTCTAAAAATAGCATACATAGGAGTTACCATGTAATTTTTTAACTAACCTGAGAGAGGAATGCGTTTATGCTTGTGGAGTGTTCTGGTGGCATGAGTACGTTCAGAGCACTCAAGGCATAGATGAGATGCACAAACAGTACAGTAGAGGACAGCCAAGTGATCCTCATCCTCATCACAAGATATACCTAGCTGTGAAAAAATATTGCAGTCACTGAAAGGGTCACAAAAACAGCAAGGGATGAGAACTGTCTACAAGGGCAAGATGGGATTATTGATGCATCTGATCCTAATACAAAAAAATAATGACATAAGTCACAGACTTACTAAAAAGAAGCCAGACTGTAGCTCTGCTAAATATCAATGTACCATTAGAATTACCATACCGCTTTAAACCATTGAGGATAATCACAGTTATTATCAGCCTATCATTCATACTGCTACAGCTGTATATCATGTATATGTGGTATAAATTGAGTATCAATTACTAAACTTACTGTGTTACAAACATACATAAGCTCAGCTGGCTTGTGGTAACAGGACTAAAAACACATAGTGTTCTCAACATTTTGCTTGTGATTTTACCAACCATATGAATGCTTACCTCTCGCTGCTTTATGAGGACCTCTGGCAAAAGTACAGCATCAGAGCGAGACAAAGAAAGCCTCTCTAACAACTCCAGAAGTGCAAAGTTTTTCTTTAGGCCCCAAACCCCTGATGGACCTGTCAGAGCACAGAAATAAAAGGTGATTAATCATTATACAACATTCAACATCATAGTAAAATTCTGATGATTCATATTAACTGATGGCAAACCCATTCTGAAATAATGGATATTTCAAGTTACCATGCATCTTTCCCATATACATACTTCACATATTACATAATTCATAAAACAAGATATGTCATCAATAATATGTAATGTACTATATATCTAAAAAAAAAAAAAGGCATTTTCATCTCAGTCAAACAGCATTCATTTAAAAAAGAGGGTACACATATTTAGGCCCACAGACCCTGAGAGGGTGGGAGAGTCACACGGCCCAAGATCTTGAGAGTGTTAATGTGTCAGAAAGAAGTCTAAATCACATACTTAAAGTTACTGAATTTTCTTGGATAACAGAGTTCTTGGAACCAATGAAGTGAGCATGAATGAAGAATATGAGCAAAAGGAGGGTCAAAGTTAGAGGCCATTTCTTAAGCAAGATCATATGCAGTTGAAAAGAACACAATCATGAATATGAATTTTGTTAAAAATTTCAAATTAAAACTAATACATAAAAACAGGCAAACACAGTAATTATAGGGTCTTATACTTTTCCAGAGATTAAGTAAAATCATCGCAAATTCTTTACATAAAGCACATACCAACTGGGGTAGGCTGTCTGTCAAATGGGCAATGAATATTGTTATCGTGTGTAGGTAGGCGGAGTAAACAAGCATGGCAGAGTGTATGGCCACAGAACAGTAGGCGAGGAACTTTATCTCCTCCAAGGCTGAATCCATCCTCACAAACACGACATTCTAACTGTAAAGGAAAGAAGAAACAAGACAATTATCATGAGTATCAAACCTTAAGTTTGCTTCAAACAACAAAATCATGAATGTTTTTTGAGGTCTACAGGAAGATGTTGATCAAGATTAAATATAAGCTGAGAGTTTCGAAAACTCATTTCTGAGTCTAGATAAATATCTAGCCTCCATCAGAGAGCATATCACATGGAAAAATATGCCACACAAGAAGCAAAGAGACTTCACATCCAATCAGAACAGCAGTCATACATAGTCACAAGGTAAGTATATGATGCCATGCTAATTAAACTAGTTTGCATATGGGTACAGTTTAATTCAGGCCCCCTCATGCCCAAAAACTATTTAAAAACACTGACATGAAATGAGTGAAGTGTAAATGCACTGGTAACCTGTGCTAATTGAATTCAATGTCAGCTTCCTACAATTATCCATCTACCAAGTAATCATACATAAATCTGTTCCCATATAAATGAGGTTGATCATCTACATATACATTTTGAGCTACCTTATATATGTCCTCAACTACATGTCCAAGACACTTAAATGTATAAAAGCTTACATGTTAATACAGTACCTCTTATTCACGAAAGCAATTTATTTATCAGCAAAAATTTAAGGTCTACATTTACAGATCCACCTACAAAATGCTTGTACTATAAATGGTCAACATTCGCTTCCTTGCATCTTCATATCAAATATATATGTAACCTTCAGCAAATTATAACAAAATATGTATATTTCTCTGTTTACTTGTTCTCGTCATGTCTTTCAACCAAACTATTATAGACCATCTTCACAAATACATCATATACTTTACATTCTACATGGAGACCTGAGCACACTAACATCCATATTAGAGAATTCATTCCTTCCATGAAGTACCATAATTAATTTCTATCTTCCTCAGTACAGTGCAACTGTCTCATATCATTCCCATTCATATCTAATGTAACCTATGCTGGGCAATGCTTCAATCTGTTTCCATTTTAGATATCCACTAACCTGTTACCATGTTAAATCTCCACTAACCTTGAATACGACATTCAAACAAGCAAACCTGATGACTTAGGTTCCACAGTAACCATGTAATTGTAATTTTATTCCTACAATTGTCCTTTGATATTCACTTTTGTCAAATTAAGAAATTCTAAGTATGAAAGACCTCATAATTCCCGAAAGCTTCTGTTCTATCGCCTACACTCCTTTGGTCAAGCAATCTTCCTTCAACGTAGCCCATCTTTGCACTTGTGTTGATAATTCCACTCCACACACCTCATATGATCATATCCCATCCGTTGAAATGGCCATACCTTTAAAACAAACATATATCCTGAAAGGAAGTAGTACGATAAGTCAAGATTTAAGAAGAATGAGCGGAAAAAAAAGAACAACAAACCTTAAGGTCCAGGAAGGAAATCTCCCTTCTCCTCCTTAACCTACTTACATTATTGCCATTTTTATTGGCAGCAGTTTGTGGTGTATTAAAGGTGTGGAAGGACTGAGATCTAGCAAGGGCTGCTGACATTAGCGCCTCATCAGCCATTTCCTACACACTCAGCCCCCTTTTCTCCCCAGCTTGTTTACTTTGCTCTCATTGGGAAGACATATTTGATACTACTTACTCGCCTGGCTAGGTACATTGTTTTGATATATCTAACTTAGTTTGCTTGAAAAAATTAATTTTCGCATAAGATTAAGTTGAATTATAGGTCACGTGAGACCTTCAATATATCTTCTAAGATTAATTTTCAGTGGCTTTGTACCCAGCCTCTTTAGGAAATTGGGATGTCAACATTTTACGTCATCGGCCGATCCATGTAAACAAACAGACTCGAGCCACTGGATTAAAAGGACAGAGTGGCAACCAAATAGTAATATTCCGTCTTATGATATAGAATAAAGATCCTATATTATTATATTTTGGACCTGCGTATTCCCATGAATTTAAAGTTCTGCTTGGAAATTATTTAATACTATGGGTTTTTATTTCTTAATTAAACTGTTTAAATACTAACGCCTTCGCACTGAAGCATCCCGACAACGAAATCGCTGAAATTTATAATCGCTTCCATAGAAATATCTAACAAAACGAAGTTATAAGATACCCATACACACGTGGAACAGTCATATTTTTGATGAGGTTTCTCTTGACCTCGAGACTGTTACAACCAGGTGACAGAATTCGTTGTCAAATGTGACTAATGTAACTAGCTATTTATACATACATA
>JAUUDZ010412889.1:0-14960 GCA_032361705.1 Panulirus versicolor | reverse complement strand
ATGACTGATACATAAAGACATTTCTGTGACCACCCATTAGCAGAGGGATCGGATTATCAGTTGGGCACTAAAGCGACAATCCGATAAAAAATTATCGGAAGTTAACTTCCATAATCGTTATCGGACCAATTATCTCTCGATAACTCGATTTCTATATAGTCCGTTAATCTTTTGATAAAATTTCTTATCGTTTTACGATTTCATTTCAGGTTCTTTAGTGTAACTGTTATTCTTCGTTGTTAATTCTATTTTTTTGTAATAGGAAAATTTAACTATAATGGTTAAATAAATGATATACTGTGTTGTTCATTCTATTTGTTGTCATTTACTTATGATGTCATGTTATATAAATATGTAGCCAAGATATATTTATTTGTTTCGTATGTCCAACATAATCATGCAATGATTAATTCTTATTACTTCTGTATGATGAAATTGATATCGTTAGAAAAATAATATAAACAAATATCAAAAAGTGATTAATCTTCGTCTTACATTTTGTTAGTAATAACTCCGCCACCAAACACACCATTATTAATTCCCTCCCGGACACCGGGTCTAACTTTAAGTTATCGTTATCGGATCATCATTAACTTCGATAACCAGGTACTGAAATTATCGGATTATCGATATCGGACTCAAAAATTGGGGTTATCGGATTATCGCTAACGAAGTTAACTTTTTTAGCTATCGATGCCCAAGACTGCGGATTATGAAAATAAGTTAATCTACGTAATATTCCGTAGAAGATGTTGAAAATTGCAGTTGCGTCCTCCAATGAATTCATATAGTTTCCTGGCGCTCCTATTCGTGTATCACACGGTATCCAGCTCAACCATCAAACGTTTGTTCGTGTTAGGACGAAGGGAACAAAGACAACAGGTTTGTTTTTATTTCCCAAGAAAGAGCAGACATCACCTCTCTACACTACACAACTATACAACACTACGTACTAGACTACCACAGTCGACTACTGCAGGTAAAACGATTTACCTGCTGTCGTCTCTATAACAGCTTGAAGACACGACCTCTTACTGGCACTTTCAGTACCCCACTGTTCTGCTGTAGGTAACGACAAGCTAGTAACACTTATCTCTTGAAGCCCGACTTTACGACCCTTGAGCCCGATGGTACGACACTTAGGCACTAAAACCCCTGAGAACGATTACGTGACTTAAAGGGTTGAGTCAAAGGCCTGGTGATCACATCTCAGGGTTGTACCGTCGTGCTCAGCGAGTTGATGTGTTGCATTTCGTCATCATCTGCTCAAAGAGAACCAGAGAGCACGGCTGTTGAGTCCTTTAAGCTCTCACCTGCACAAGATCCATACAGCACTAATCTTACATCCATTTCAGGTCTCTCACCTGAGCTCTCTTCAATAGCAACCGGCCAGTCCTACTTTCAATTTCCTTTATGTCTCCCAGCCGTCGTAATCTTCATGATTATACACCGCTGCTTTGAGTCCTCCTTCAAATCTTACTGCAGTCTCCAGAAGTTAGATGCTGAAGAGCACCATCCGTCAGCTCCTTAGAAATCTGTCGGGTGTTTCCTCTTGACCACTAACGTCAGAGCAACACTCGTCCGTTCCCTGGTCTTGTCATCTGTCCTCGCGTCCTCCCGGAAGCAACCAGAGTGCATACCAAGTCCTCTGTTGAGTGCGATCAGCCTCTCTATTTTACAAAGTTCTATTTCCTTGTGAGGAAGTTGATCAAAGCCTCTAGGATTGTTATATATCTTCCTGAGATTTGGCGAAAGCTTCAGAGCTAACAGGTAACCTCTGAAACAGATAATGACAGTCAGTGATTGATTAGGAATTTATTGGAAACATCAGATCAGCTATTAGTCCTGCCCTGATCCATAAATTTCAGGTGGAAAGTCAGGTCATCATACCCAAGAGTCGTGGTTCAAGAGTTGTACTGTCGTGTTGAAGGGGTCGATGACCTGTGACCTCCCACCAGAGAAGGAAACAAAGTTGAGAGGTCAGCAGAGGGTGCGTGGCCGTGTCCAGAAAACATCATTCATCATCACCTGCAACTCTCCCTCCCACACGCACTCACACCAATGAGAGTAGCCACTCAGCTCCATATATTCACTCACTTCTAACCTGCACACGTAAAGTTCCCTCCCTACCATTATTATCACCTGTCCTCTACACCAGTGTTAATGGTCACTCATGACCACAAACATGGCATACTTCTGTACCACCTGGATCAACGATTCCTTTTCCAGTGCCAGTGTCCGTTGTCCCCTTCAGTAGTATTAGTGGTCCCTCTAAACCACCACCCTCAGTATTATTGGTTTCTCTCAACCATTATCGGTATCAATTATCCTCTCCCCCACCACCAGTATCAAAGGTCCTCTCCTCCACCACCAGTATCAGTGGTCCTCTCCCATACCACCAGTATCAGTGATCCTCTCCTCCACCACCAGTATCAGTGGTCCTCTCACATACCACCAGTATCAGTGATCCTCTCCCCCACCACTAGTATCAGTGGTCCTCTTCCACACCACCAGTATCAGTGATCCTCTCCTCCACCACCAGTATCAGTGGTCCTCTTCCACACCATCAGTACAGTGATCCTCTCCCATACCACTAGTATCAGTGGTCCTCTCCCCCATCACAAGTATCAGTGGTCCTCTCCCGAGCCAACAGTATCAGTGGTCCTCTCCACCACCACAAGTATCAGTGGTCCTCTCGCCTAACCACTCACCTCTCCCCACCCACCAGGATGACCGGGTGCTTGGGGTTCAGGGCCACACAGGACACTGCCACCTGCCGACGGTGCAGGAGCCTCTGGGAACACAAAGGGTACGACTTGCGGAAGAAGAGGTCGTACACCTGGACGCGGCCCTCGTCTGTCACGGCCACGAAGACGCTGCTGCTGTAGGGTGCCCACTGGACTCCTGCCACCGCCCCCCCAAGGTCTAGGGTCATCAGAGGTGAGCTGGAGGGAAGAGAGATGAAGGATTAAGCTTTCCTGTCTAAGGTCAATGAAATCAGAAAGGATTAGTTAGATACGTGCCTCTCATTCATGTCTGGGGTTGTCAGTGTTAATCCAGGGGCGGAAAAAGGGGGGAAATGTATCTTTAAACATTCGTCTGGAAGTATTCATTGGTTGGGTTCTTGTATGGGAAAGATGCAGAGCGTTTAAGTTGAGGTCCACTGATACGTAGGTCATCCCTGACTACCCCTAACGGGACGACGAGGGAGTATGTCAGTGCTGTAAGAAGATGACCACAAGATTCAGTAACCTCAAAATAAACAGAAATCATGTTTCAGGGAAATTCAGGAAGATCAAAGACTTGAGAAATAAAGCAAAGAGGCCTACCTGTGAGATTAATATTCCAATGGTGAGATGCTTGCTTCCTTGCCGAGTACCGCACAAAAAAATTGAAAATGAAAGCATTCCACGAGAGGAAGGGCTCAGGTGGTAGTGTACTGGCCCCTCCCGGATAACTCGAGGATCATTCCTTCTCCTATCCTTGCAGCAACCCATTAGGTAGGTTGCTGACAACAGCCACATCCAAGGTGGTTCTATCGTCCTGACAGGAGCGTTAAATTGGACTACCGGACTAGTCCTGACATATTCTTAGTGCTTAAATGTATGTTCTCTTGCTATCTATTGTCTGCACAATCCATTGAACTCATGGCTCCTAGTCTCAGGAATCATGGGGTGCTAGGAATCTCCGGGTTCCAGCCTGACTCTAATGCCAAACAATTTTTCCATTCACTATCTGTCTCGTACCCCTCCTAGTATCTCACTTCTCAATGAGACCCAACTGTCTAGAGATATTCTCACTAGCCCCTTTCTCATATCCAGTTATAATCTCCACTCACGATTCCAGTTCAAAGGTGGTGTCTGTGCTGATTAGAACACACCTGTTATTCGACCATCTGAACTCTTGCCATGAAACTGCGACATCCTCTCACCCGTAAGCAGAGATCCTCTACCCTGGAGATTTCAACGTTCACCATAGTGAATCGTTCAACTCCCACCATACGGTTGGACGGGAGTCAGAAGCCTTCACATTCTGCATTCTTAATGATTTAGAGCAAATTATCACCTAACCCATCCATATTCCTGACCGCTTTGACCACTCTCGTAATATTCTGGATCTGTTTTCTATCTCTAATCTTTTACACTGTAGCTACACAATCTCGCCCCCAGGTTGTTCATCTGACCATATTCTCATGAATGTAACTATATTAACGTTAGCACCCCTTCTCCAGCAACTCTCTCTGAATGTAAATATTGGCACCTCGATAATGATGACTGAAATAACTTACGAATATTGTTTGCTGACTTTCCTTGTGTAAATTACTGTCTCTCCTGCAGTGATGCTTCTGTCTCAGTCGAACGCATAGCAGAGGTTACTGTTGAAGGAATGGAAATATATATCTCATCTTCCTCCAAGACGTTCAACCTTTCCTGTTCTGAAGCCATTCAGGCAAGGGATCAGACGCATCACGCCTATGGAAACTCTCCTCCGAATCTCATTCAGCACTTATCACTGCCCGTTGTCACTACAAGCACTTTATCAGTGAAGCAAAGACTCCTTTTACTCAAAGAAGGATTGATAACCTTTCTTCTTCATCTGCTGATGGTGTCTGGTCTTTAACTGAAGGCATAGCGTATAACATCTGTTGCTCTACCATTCCTTCATTACTTTCTCGTCGACAAAGTAATTCTCTCTGGTTCCCGTTTCTTTTCCAACTCCTTCGATGACTCGAACATACCTTCACTCCCTGAAGTTCCTCTTACTTATCTTATGCCCCTCCATGTAATATCTATTCGAACTGTTCTAAAAGTTCTCTCTCTGGACACATGCAAAGATTATGGTCCTGGTGGCGCCCGTCCCCGTAAGTTGAGTATTCCACCGAACTTGGAGCTGTGCTTGCTCTTTCGTTCCGTTTCTGTTTATAAAGAAAACTTTTCCTTCTTGGATGCATGCGTTGGTACATCCCGTCCCCAAGAAGGGTAACCGTTCTAATCTCTCTAACTATCGTCTTGTTGCTTTGACATCTACTGTTTCCAAAGTCTGAATCCTTCTTAAAACACCATATCCTCAGACATCTTAGAATCACACAGTCTCTTTTCTGATCATCAGCATATCTTCCGTATGGCGAGATCCACGGGTGATATGTTACTATTGTCTGATCATCGTCCCTGAAAGATTCTTAGGAATCCTAATGTAGCTGTCCTTGATATATCCAAAGCTTTTAACAGGCTGTGGAATCGGAGCTTCATCTCTAAGCTACCCTCTTTTCGTTTCCCTTCCTCACTTTGCTCCCTCATGTCCAACTTCTTTTCTGACCGATCTATCTCACTGGTTGTTGATGGGACAACTTCTCCCCCAACCTTTATCAACAGCGGTGTCCCTCAAGGTTCTGTCCTGTCCGCTACACTTTTTTCTCCTTTTTATCAACGATTTCCTTCTACAAACAACAAAATGCACTCATACGCTGACAACAATGCATTCCTCCACATCCTTCAAATCTGCACCTTCTCTCACTCCATCTGTATCTCGTCTCAACATATCTTTCTCAATGAAATCAGATTTGAACAGGATATCTCAGTGGGGCGGATGAAAGCAGGTAAAGTTTATTGCCCCTAAAACCCAGTTTCTGCCCATCTCTTTATCGAACATTCCTCTTCTCTTTCCTCCCTTCTTTCACGGATATCTAATATCACTTCTTGATTCAATGAAAACTTACTTGGTATTACTGTAACACTCACACTATCTTGGAAACCTCACGTAACGGAAAGAGCAACGTCCGCCCCAAAGAAACTGGAAGTTCTATTTAGATAATTACTTTTCCTCCGAACAGTTCCTTCGTTTACATGGATTGATCCGTGCCTATGAAGTACTGCTTTCACATCTGGGGTGGTTCTAGCTCTGCATCCCTACTTAACCGGGTTGAATCGAAACTTGACCCCTTTTGCCCTACACTGCAATGTTGGTACACTTTCCCTCTTCTATAGGTAATACTTTGTTTTTGCTCCCGAGAGCTGGCTGCTTGTGTGGCACCCATTGCTAGCTATGTTACGCAATACTCGGCAAACTGCTGCATCACATGATTACTGTGTGGCCATCAGCAACTCAAAGGTGGGTCGTATTGATAAGTGTTCCACTCCCTACCATATCTTTACCAATAACTAAGACTTTACATTTTCTAAATGACAGGTTTTTCAATTTCTCCAAAATTCGTAAATGCTTATCCTCATCTCTTATTTTTTCCTCTCATTAACCTTTTTATATTAAGATGGACCTTTTTTCGCAGGTAGAGCCGCCAACGTTTAAAAAAGCATGGTGTATACTTTTCATAACAGAGTCATATTTCTGGAGAAAGTAGGCGAGGACAGTCGGCAGCGGGAGATTCAGTGGTGGAAAGAGATAAAACAAGAAGAGTGGTGACGTGAGCGAGAACTTACAGGCTGAATTGAAACCAGATCTTGACGGTCCAGTCTAGTGAGCAAGAGATGAAGACCTTGTTGTGGTAATGATTCCAAGCAACGTCCCTGACGGAGGCGGTGTGGGCTGGGTAGCGGGTGCAGGAATGGCTTGGACATGCAATGGAAAACTGGTACACAGAGCCAGTGTCCACACCCAGCAGGAGCTGTGTCCTGTCGTCAGGTTTAAGGGCCAGACACGTCCCTATCCCTGTATGGCAGATGAAATGGGTTTAATATGACCTCAGTCACTTACTGAAAATATACAATATCATCAAGTGTCCAGATAATGTCACCAGCGTGTTAATTTGCCAAGGCAATTACTCTCCCATTCTCAACACGGGATAAATAAATTCATGGAAGTGTGTGTGTGTGTGTGTGTGTGTGTGTGTGTGTGTTGTTTGATTACCTATCATGAACATGGAGATTCTCTGACGCTCATGGGGTCCCATATTCTAACCTGTCATTTTTGTTAAAAGTTTGTTTTACAGATTCTTAATAGTGACATCATTCACATGTACAATTTGTCTACAGCTTTGTCCTTCTTGCTATATAAATATTTTCTCAAAACCTCTCCTAAATTTCCTTTTCCTTGATTTTTTGGACCTCTAGTTCAATGGCCCCCCTGTGTGTTTCAAAGGAACGTTTTATCATTCACATCACCAGAACCACTGAGGATTTGAGAACTGTGACGTAATCATGTCACTCTTCTGTCTACCAATGTGGGTCGTTCCATCACTGCAAGCCCGTCACTGTACCCTCCCAGGTATTATTGTTTCCTGGTGAAAAACAGGGGTCCTATGTCAACCATGAAGTCCCCGATGCGACAGTATGTCAGTGTGTCTGTTGGGGACTGAATGGGAACCTGTTACCCTGCAGGTGTGGTTGGCATTGGTCAGGCGCGAGTCGGGGGTTCCTGTTCAGGTCGAGGACATCAGACGGGAGGAGGGCTGATGGGGTCACCCGCCAGTAGGTCACGCGGCCGTCCAGGGACACGGAATACAGGCTCAGGTCCTCGGACGCTTCAGTGTCAATCCATCGGACCTGCAGAACACGACATGAGCAACCAGCATTAGGTAATGACTCAACGATGAGGATGGGAGGCTCATCCGGAAAAGGTGGGAAGGAAGAGTTAGACGGTTGATTATAATTGACAGAGTTGAAGATAAAGGCGGGAAAGTTTACAGGAATATCTGGCTGTGAAACCTCAGGTAGAGAGTCAACTCACGTCCCTAATACATATGTTTGAATGAGGTTTTCTTCAGGATTAACCTATATCAAGAGCGTGCTCAGCGTCATATAGTAGTTACTATACAAAACATAGATAATCTTTATAGTTAACCTATCAAACTAAGGCTCAGCAGGTATTTTTTTTTTTTTTTTCATTTTTCATACTCGATCGCCGTTTCCCGCGTTGTTTTCATCTTATGTACACATGACGTACCCGAGTCACGGGCAGGAGGTGTTTGCCATCAACAGGAGTCGAGTGTATCATGTGCTGGGCACCGGTGGAGCGGACGTGGTAGACCACCACAGTGCCATCACCCCATCCGGCGGCCACCAGGCTGGCGTACTGTGGGCACACAACAGTTACGTTACCAACAGTAGCAGATCACACGCACGCACGGACCCTCCTCAACAACTGACACACAGCTTCACAAGAGATATAGTCTTAAAACTTTTCTTTCTTAACTTACATTATTTCTATTAGATAATTACCAATACAGAACCAACGAGTTTCATGGATAATCTCTCACACTTTCTATTAGGCCAGTCATCATATAGAGTGCTGGAGATCAGACGTTCCTTACTTTAGTTTCTTTTTTTTTTTTGTATCTCGCACATAAGATCTCTCTGTATCAGGCTGTGTCATCTTGGAAAAAACAAGCCATGTTCAGTCGCCTCAGATGATGAATATTGAGCACATAGTTGGCAACAGCTTTTCTAAGACGATGTCTGTGACCTTGAATGAGTTAAGTTCGGTAAAGGCCAAGGTCATATATCAAGAAAATCTTCCCATCTCATGTTATGTAGCTGAGGTATATATATCTCAAGAACCTACACTATAATGTCTAATTTCCAAGGGTAGATATGATGGCTGGCCTTAGAGAAAATAAGGGCATGATCGTGCATTGCTGGTGCAAAGATGGAATTGCAAGGCTATGTTTTCGAGGGAACGCGTTCATTACTCAGAGGAACACGGCTGTGCAAGGGTGTGCCAACAGCAGGAGCGAGAGACAGTAACTGTACTAACAGGTAAATACCATGCCAGATACCAAGACTAATAACTAAGGCACTACAAGCAGTTATCAGGACAGTCATCAAGTAATAGTACAGCACAAGGACTATCAGTTAGACTATTAGGGTCAGGTCATCTGCTAAGCCACATAAGACTGACAAAGACGACCTGGCCATCTTTAAAAGGCAGGTTTTTCATTTCGAAACTCTTGGGTTATTTTTTTTCGTCTCTCTACTTTTTTTTTTCAAGACTTTTAGCCATTTTTGTACATCATTTAAGTCCCGTCCCAGATGACGTCTTTCGTCCGTGACTGCAGGATACAACATGATGAGAGTCCCACCAGGGAGGAGCACAACACCGTGTGTTAAGGGGACAACACAACCCCAGCCCACGTATCAGGTCAGGTACCCTCGGGTGGAAGTGGACGCAGGTGACGCCACAGTGGGAGCGGAAGATCCTCTCGGGTGTGCTGGGGTTCTTCAGGGTGTAGAGGCACAGCATACCCTCGGCCCCGACCCCGCCTGCCTCACCTGCCGACAATAACAGCTCCAGTCACAGCAAATGTAGGGAATGAAATGGATATATATGAACCCCTGTAGTTCACCATGTTAGACACACTGAAGGAGAACCACAAACCTTCCTGAAATAAGAAATTAGAAAATATATGATGGCTGGTGGTGTACCATCTGTAGGTAACTGTACCCCAGCGGGTGGTGTACCATCTGCAGGTTACTGTACCCCAGCGGGTGGTGTACCATCTGCAGGTTACTGTACCTCAGCTGGTGGTGTACCATCTGCAAGTCACTGTACCCCATCAGGTAGTGTACCATCTGCAGGTTACTGTATCTCAGCTGGTGGTGTACTATCTGCAAGTCACTGTACCCCCCCCAGCTGGTGGTGTACCATCTGCACGTTACTGTACCGCAGCTGGTGGTGTACCATCTGCAGTTTACTGTACCTCAGTTGGTGGTGTACCATCTGCAGGTTACTGTAACTCAGTTGGTGTACTATCCGCAGGTTACTGTACCACAGCTGGTGTACCATCTGCAGGCTACTGTACCTCAGCTGGTTGTGTACCTCAGCAGGTGGTACACCACTGGCAGGTACCTCAGACTACTCACAGACCGATCAGTCTGCCTCAGAAAGGTTTGTCCTGGCTCAGTGTTCACAGAGCTTGTCCTTCCATTGCCTCATAACCCCCCCCCCCCCATAATACTACTACAGACGTCACAGAGTTCTTCATAAGACAATATACCCCCGGAAGACAACTCCACTTGCAACAACATTATCATCCCTGACACAAATAATTAGCAGCCGACAGAATCATTCAACACATATAGCTATTTGATTTTTTTTTAAATAATCATCTCCATAAGAATTTCCCATTCATTTCATTTCCGTCTCCCTTCTTTGTATATTCTACTGAAGCAGCCACAAAACATTATCTTATATTGGTATCAACAGAGTTTGTGACCTAATTCTTCTACTATTTCATACCTTTGCTACGATACTCATCCCATCCCATCCCTCCTCACTCCTTTTCTTTGAGCAGATCTTTCTTGTAGCGTCTACTTCTCCTCACTCATTTCATTCATTCAACTTGACAAAATTCTTCTCGTCTTTCTTAATACTGAGGATGATATTATCATCATCTACCTCGACCGTAAGAACAAAGCAACATTTCTGCCACCTGCCGCCGCTCACCAGCACTGTAGGCAGCAGCGAAGAGGTCGCGGTACACGGGACTCCAGCAGACGTCGGAGACGATCAGCGAGCGGGAGGTGTCACAGGCGAACTTCCAGAGGGGCAAGAGCGAACCCTCCATCGGGTGGTAGTCATCGCCCCCATCCTCCCAATACATGAAGTCTGCAGCAGACAATGTGCACACATGAGAGTCATCCTCCACTCAATGAGCAGAGCTGTTATGGCGTAAACATCAGCCAAGTGTTGCTGCACGCCAGCCTTCCCAAGAATACCACCTGACATCTAGCATTAACAAAAGTTGAGAGCATTGTAGAGATATGTTTCATTTGTAGCAGTGATGTGACGATTTTATGAACTACCTATCTATATGAAATGCTTAAGCACTTCAAAAGGACAGAGTAACATGATATAAAGAGCAGTATATAAGAGGTATAATAGGTTATGATGTCCACATTTACTTTGATCCACAGTCTTACTTTCCGAACTACACAGAGATTCAGGTGTTCTGTTATACTATTTAGCGAGTTAACACACTCCCCCTGCCGTAGACTTACCTTGCACAATGTCATCGTAGATGTTTTGGACGACCATCCTCTCGAGGATGACAGCAGCTTCGTGCAGACCTGCCAGGTTAATGAGGCCCTGGGATGTCCTCCCGTGCGGCTCCGCGACCTCCGGAGTCTCCTTCCTCAGGGACTGCATGGAGGATGGGTAAAGTGTTTGTGCTCCTCCCCTAGAATCACTTATGTATTGGCTGCCAGGCGTTACTCAGTGTCTTCACAAACTTCCCATATACCATATATCCTGTTCTCTGCTCTCAGTCCAACTGTACTATATGCAGTCACGGACAAAAGCCATGGGACGCGGCTGAGGCCCAGCATGCCTGGTCCAAACTGTACCAAGCCTTCAGTCTTTGCCTGTCCAAACAGAGGTCTCAGAACACCTTCAACCATGCAGGTCTCAGTATACCTTCAACCATGCAGGTCTCAGTATACCTTCAACCATGCAGGTCACAGTATACCTTCAACCATGCAGGTCTCAGTACAGCTTGAACCATGCAGGGCTCAGTATACCTTCAACCATGCAGGTCTCAGTACAGCTTCAACCATGCAGGTCTCAGTGCAGCATCAACCATGCAGGTCTCAGTATACCTTCAACCATGCAGGTCTCAGTATACCTTCAACTATGAAGGTCTCAGTGCAGCATCAACCATGCAGGTCTCAATACTGCTTCAACCATGCAGGTCTCAGGATTTCTGCCAGCCACTGTACTCGATTGCTACAATTTCGACACCTGAATCATCCCGTTCATCCCGATGTTTCGTTAGTTTTGGACAGAGGAGTTTCAAAATAAGATACTTTTTGTGTCATCGTAAAATCAAAATTTTTCTCTTTCAAATGCAAATGCTGCTCCCATAGCAGCAAATTCCTCTGTACTTTCAAAAGCGTGAGTACTCGCGTGGTATTAAGGTATACAAATCAATTTAATGAATATTTAGGTGTACCTGTTTAGGTTTATTACTATTAATATTCTATATCTTCTACTCCTGAGTTCATGTACAAAACAGGTATAGAGAATCTGAATGATGACACTGATATCAAAATGATAAATATGACAGATGCTGAAAACTAAATTACCAGACGAGTGTGGCAAGAGAGGCTAAATGACGAGCACTATTACAGTCGAGTTGTGAGATTAAGACCAATATATAGAGACTTCTGTACAGTAAGAGTATGTCACATTTAAAAGTCTAGAATTGTGGTGGTATTGTGTGTTTCTCTTTCTAGGGCGAGTGTATGACAACTGAGGATTATGCAGTGTTCACTGTCTTCAGTGAGTTACATCCAGGGCATGAGGGGTCTTCTAAGCCAATTTCATGTTTACAATGATGGGAAGATGAGTGGTGTCCAGAGTGCTGGTGAGACTGCGTAACTCGGGTGTGTGTCTCTGTAAAGTACAGTTCCGGGTGGGTGGGTGTATGTCTGATGGAATGAAGATTAAGACTGGTGTAGTTGGTAGGGAGCGGCTGTCTAGTGCTTATCTGGTCATTACAGTATAAAGATGTTTAGCCAATATCGTGCCGGCAGGGCTAGGGGTAGATCTGTGAACATATGGTAATGAAGTGTGAGGCTGGGTAAGATCTTTAGTCCTGCATGGCATGGTGGTTCGTGACGGTTGATGCTGGGCTCTGCAGGATGGGGACAGAGATGCTACAATGATTGGGGCCCGAACGTGTTGATGCAGAACTATGATGGAAACATTTTTGTATGGTTGCGTAGGTGGTCGGTGCTTGTGGTTGCTAGGCCATAGTTTACTGTTCTTACTGTTCTGTGTGGTTTGTGGTTCTGTTGTTTCCGTTTGAAAGGTGGCTGACCAGGGAGGTGAGGCATGGTTTAGTGTGGAGTAAATAATCTGCGGAGGGATTCTTTTCCTTGTCCGTAAACTGGCGCTGGTGAGTTTTCTGATGGTGTTTAGTCTACCTGTGGCCTTTGTTATGTTCGTGATGTGGGGAGTGAATGTCGTGTGTATTTCATATGCTATACCTAGTATGGATTTTTGCTGGGGAGGTAGATCATTCAGTTATATTGATGTTCAGGTTTGATTCCTATCTGTCGAGGTTAAAAGCGCGACGGTGGATTTCTATGGGGATGATGGCATTGCGTTTTGAGTTTGCAAGGGAAGGAGAGAGGCTATATAGGAAAAGACTGAAGAGGGTTGGAGAATGAACTGCTGTTTGGGAGGATTCCATTGTCGGGCTTAAAGATTTTGAGGTGAAGCCTTTGTAAAAGTGCCTCTGGTGTGGTGGCCAGTTACGTAAGTGGTTAACCATCGATCTGTGGTAGGGCGGGGGTCACGTATCTCCTATGTCATACAATGTCAGGGAACAGTGTCAAGTGCTTTGTCGTTATGTACTACAACTACAGCCAGAATGGGCCGTGTGAGGTTTGTCTGCAGCGAAGTGGTGAAAGTGGTTCCACTGTCTAACACCAATTAGAGTACAAGCAATTAATTTAATAATGTCACAGTACACACGCACACACACACACACACACACACATATATATATATATATATATATATATATATATAGCCAGTACCCAGGGATGCCCGGTCATGTACGGTGAGGAGACCCATCTCTGTGGCATAACGAACACATAACAATACTTCAATAGGGGTGATTAATGATCAAAGATTATAACGAGGGCATCGTAAACTAACAAAGGTGCTTCAAGCTTGACACAAAGTCTCGAAGTAACTAAATAAAACATTTACTAAAAAAGTTATGTGATTTCACTTGTGAAATGGAACATTATAAGTCGTGACTAGTGTAGAGGGGCATTATAACTTGTGAATAGTATAATGGAGCATTATAACTCATGATTAGTGTAGTGGAGCATTATAACTCATTAGTACAGTGGAGCATCATAACTCGTGATTAATATAGTGGAGCATTATAACTCGTGATCAGTATAGTGGAGCATAGTAACTCCTGATTAGTGTAGTGGAACACTAAAACTTATGATTAGTATAGTTGAGTATTATAACTCATTAGTATTGTGGAGCATTATAACTCATGATCAGTATAGTTGAGTATTGTAACTCATGATTAGTGTAGTGGAACATTATGACTCATGATTAATACATTGGAGCATTATAACTCGAGATCAGTGTAGTGAAGCATACATTTCACAGCAAATCCTTCTCATATTGTTAGTATGCATGAATTACCATCAGCCTAGCTCCTACCTTGACCGGCTAACAGTATGGAAGCCACAGTTTAAATACTTACATCATCTATCCGAGCACACTCCATCACGCTGTTTATCTCTTGTTTCTTGTCCAATTCCTTCCTGTCCAGGAGTTTCTGGTGGTGGTCCCTCTCGTAAGCAATGTAGATGATGCTCACGCCGGCGGTGTCCGAGAAGTAGGTGTCTGGCGGTGGGTCCGTCTGCACGCCACTGCTCTGTCATACACATCACCAACAGTCACAGTATATATCCTAGAAACCAAAAACTGAAATTTGCTTGATATATATATATATATATATATATATATATATATATATATATACGTGTGATTTACTGTTAAGTGTCTGTTTTCAGACCGTTTTCATCCAAGCCTGACGGAGAAAGCCTAGCTCTGTTTTCATCCGGCCGTACTGACGAAGCCTAGCTTCTCTCCAGACTGGCAATCTACCTGGTGACTGTACCACCTCTGCTCCTTTCTCAGGACCGTGTTGCTTCTACGGTCCACCCAGTCAGTCCCTACTAACCCAGTTCAAGCGGCTGATTGTGTCATACGTGGGAAAATCATGCCCTCTAAAGGCATTCCACTGGTTTGGGTCTTAAAGTGACAACAGCAACACCACCATACTCGTATACCAACACCACAGACCTGTTATAAACACAGATACTGTACAGGATCTTACGTTATATATATATATATGCGAACAAAGTGCATAGGAACGCGCACCTTCATAGAACATACAAACCTCCAACAGCCAGAATCCAATCCGGGACCCCTGTGCAACAGGCGGTAATGCTACCGCTCGGCTATGGGCCACA
>JAUUDZ010412878.1:0-14964 GCA_032361705.1 Panulirus versicolor | reverse complement strand
TAACTGATATGCTGGCCGATAGTTGAGATGCTGGTAGTAATTGATGTGCTGGACAGTACTTTGGATGCTGGTAGTAAATGATGTGCTGGACCATTGTTGAGATGCTGGTGATAACTGATATGATGGACAGTAGTTGAGATGCTGGTAGTAACTGATATGCTGGCCGATAGTTGAGATGCTGGTAGTAATTGATGTGCTGGACAGTACTTTGGATGCTGGTAGTAAATGATGTGCTGGACCATTGTTGAGATGCTGGTGATAACTGATATGATGGACAGTAGTTGAGATGCTGGTAGTAACTGATATGCTGGCCGATAGTTGAGATGCTGGTAGTAATTGATGTGCTGGACAGTACTTTGGATGCTGGTAGTAACTGATATGCTGGACAATAGTTGAGATGCTCGTAGTAACTGATGTGCTGGTCTATAGTTGAGATGCTCTTAGTAACTGATGTGCTGGACAGTATTTTGGATGCTGGTAGTAACTGATGTGCTGGACTATAGTTGAGATCCTGGAAGTAACTGATGAGCTGGAGAGTACTTTGGATGCTGGTAGTAACTGATGAGCTGGAGAGTACTTTGGATGCTGGTAGTAACTGATATGCTGGATTATACTTGAGATGCCGTTAGTAACTGATGTTCTGGAGCATAGTTAGGATGCTGATAGTAACTGATATGATGGACAATAGTTGGGATGCTGGTAGTAACTGATGCACTGGACAGTAGTTGGGATGCCGGTAGTAGCTGATGTGTTGGACAGTACTTTGGATGCTGGTAGTAAATGATGTGCTGAACCATAGTTGGGGTGCTGATAGTAACTTATGAGCTGGACAGAATTTTGGATGCTGGTACTAACTGATGTGCTGGACCATAGTTAGGATGCTGATAGTAACTGATGTGATGGACAATAGTTGGAATGCTGGTAGTAACTGATGCACTAGACAGTAGTTGGGATGCTGGTAGGAACTGATGTGCTGGACAGTACTTTGGATGCGGGTAGTAAATGATGTGTTGAACCATACTTGGGATGCTAGTAGTAATTGATAAGCTGGACAGAATTTTGGATGCTGGTACTAACTGATATGCTGGACCATAGTTGAGATACTGTTAAAATGATGTGCTGACAGAACTTTGGATGTTGGTAGTAAATGATGTGTTGGACCATAGTTGAGATTCTTTTAGTAAATGATGTGCTGACAGTACTTTGGTTGTTGGTAGTAACTGATGTGTTGGACCATAGTTGAGGTGCTGGTAGTAACTGATGTGCTGGACAATAGTTGGGATGCTGGTAGTAACTGATGTGCTGGACCATTATTGAGATGCTGGTAGTAACAGATGTGCTAGAACATAGTTGAGATGCGGGTAGTAAATGATGTGTTGAGATGCTGTTAGTAACAGATGTGCTAGAACATAGTTGAGATGGTGGTAGTAAATGATGTCCTGGACAGTAGTTTGGATGTTGGTAGTAATTGATGTGCTGGATCATATTTGACATGCCGGTAGTAACTGATGTCCTGGGCCATAGCTAGCTTGCTGGTAGTAACTGATGTACTGGACAGTACTTTGGATGCTGGTAGTTAATGATGTGCTTGACTATAGTTGAGATGATGGTAGTATATGATGCGCTGGATAGTACTTTTGATGCTGGTAGTACTTGATGTGTTGGACCATAGTTGAGATGCTGATAGTAACTGATGTGGAGGACAATAGTTTGGGTGCTTTTAGTAACTGATGTGCTGGACCATAGTTGGGATACTGGTAGTAACTGATGTGCTGGACCATAGTTGAGGTGCTAGTAGTAACTGGCGTGCTGGACAGTAATTTGGGTGCTGATAGTAACTAATGATTTGGACCAAAGTTGAGATGCTGGTAGTAACTGATGTGCTGGGCAATAGTTGGAATGCTGGTAGTAACTGATGTGCTGGACCATTTGTTGAGATGCTGGTAATAACTGATGTCTTGGGCGTTAGTGTGGTTCTTGGTAGTAACTGATGTGCTGGACCATAGTTGGGATGCTGGTGATAACAGATGTGCTAAACAATACTTTGCATGCTGGTAGTAATTGATGTGCTAGAACCATATTTGAGATGCTGGTAGCAACTGATGTTCTAGAACCATAGTTGAGATCCTGGTAGTAACTGATGTGCTTGACAGTACTTTGGATGCTAGTAGTAAATGATGTGCTGGACAGTACTTTGAATGCTGGTAGTAACTACTGTGTTGGACAAGAGTTAGAATGCTAGTAGTAACTGATGTGTTGGGCATTACTTTGGATGCTGTTTGTGACTGATGTACTAGACCATGGTTGAGATGCTGGTAGTAGCTGATGTGCTGGACAGTACTTTGGATACTAACAGTACTTTGGTTGCCTCTACTAACTAAAGATATGGACCAAATTTGAGATGCTAGTAGTAACTAATGTTCTGGACAATAGTTGGGATGCTGGTAGTAACTGATATGCTGGACCATAGTTGAGATGTTGGTATAACTGATGTGCTAGACCATAGTTGAGATGCTGGTAGTAACTGATGCGCTGGACAGTACTTTGGATGCTGTTAGTAAATGATGTGCTGGACCATAGTTGAGATGCTGGTAGTAACTGATGTGCTGGGCAATACCTTGGATGCTGGTAGTAAGTGATTTGCTAGACAATAGTTGAGATGCTGGTAGTAACTCATGTACAGGACAATATTTGGGATGCTGGTAGTAACTGATGTGCTGGACAGTACTTTGAATGGCGGTAGTAATTGATGTGCTGGACAATAGTTGAGATGCTGGTAGTAACTGATGTGCTGGTCCATAGATGAAATGCTGGTAGTAAATGATGTGCTGGACAGTATTTTGGATGTTGGTAGTAACTAATGTGTTGGACAATAGTTGGGATGCTGGTAGTAACCGCGGTGCTGGACAGTACTTTGGATCCTGGTAGTAACTGATGTGCTGGACAGTACTTTGCATGCTGGTAGTAACTGATGTGATGGACAGTACTTTGCATGCTGGTAGTAACTGATGTCCTTGACAATAGTTGGGATGCTGGTTGTAAGTGATGTGCTGGATCATAGTTGAGATGCTGGAGGTAACTGATATGATGGACAGTAGTTGAGATGCCGGTAGTAACTGATGTACTAGACCATAGTTGAGATTCTGGTAGTAACTGACGTGCTGGACTGTGCTTTGGATGCTGGTAGTAAGTGATGTGCTGGACCATAGTCGAGATGCTGGAAGTAACTCATGTGTAGGACTCTCTTAGTATCTGATGTGCTAGACAGTACTTTGGATGCTGGTAGTAAGTGATGTGCTGGAAAGTACTTTGGATGCTGGTAGTAACTGATGCGTTGGACAATAGTTGGGATGCTGGTAGTAACTGATGTGCTGGACAGTATTTTGGATGCTGGTAGTGATTGATGTGCTGGACATAGTTTGGATGCTGGTAGTATCTGATGTGCTGGACAACAGTTGAGATGCTGGTAGTAACTGATGTGCTTGACAATAGTTGGGATGATGATTGCAACTGATGTGCTGGACCATAGTTGAGATGCTGGTGGTAACTGATATGATGGACAGTAGTTGAGATGCTGGTAGCAACTGATATGCTGGACGATAGTTGAGATGCTGGTAGTAACTGATGTGCTGGACAGTACTTTGGATGCTGGTAGTAGCTGATGTGCTGGACAATAGTTGAGATGCTGGTAGCAACTGATGTGCTGGTCCATAGTTGAGATGCTGGTAGTAACTGATGTGCCGGACAGTATTTTAGATGCTGGTAGTAACTGATGTGTTGGACTATAGCTTGATCCTAGTAGTGCTGATGTGCTGGAGGGTACTCTGGATGCTGGTAGTAACTGATATGCTGGATCATACTTGAGATGCCGTTAGTAACTGATGTTCTGGACCATAGTTAGGATGCTGATAGTAACTGATGTGATGGACAATAGTTGGAATGCTGGTAGTAACTGATGCGCTGGACAGTAGTTGGGATGCTGGTAGTAACTGATGTGCTGGACAGTACTTTGGATGCGGGTAGTAAATGATATGATGAACCATAGTTGGGATGCTAGTAGTAACTGATAAGCTGGACAGAATTTTGGATGTTGGTACTAACTGATATGCTAGACCATAGTTGAGATACTGTTAGTAAATGATGTGCTGACAGTACTTTGGATGTTGGTAGTAACTGATGTGTTGGACCATAGTTGAGATTCTTTTAGTAAATGATGTGCTAACAGTTCTTTGGTTGTTGGTAGTAACTGATGTGTTGGACCATAGTTGAGGTGCTGGTAGTAACTGATATGCTGGACAATAGTTGGGATGCTGGTAGTAACTGATGTGCTGGACGATGTTTGTGTGTGTTTGTGTGTGTGTGTGTGTGTGCGTGTGTGTGTGTGTGTGTGTGTGTGTGAGTTTGTGTGTGTGTGTGTGTGTGTGTGTGTGTGTGTGTGTGTGTGTTTAGTGAAGATAACCCTTGTGAATAGGAAAAAAAAAGTATTCAAAGTAGGTTCAAGAGAGGATGTGCGGATGATGAAGAAGAGGTAGTGAAGATGATGCTCCACTGGGAAGAACGTAGAAGATGGGTGGGTATAACCGTCTATAATTAAAGTATATCATTAAGAAGTGGGGAAAAGTAGATTAAGAAGAAACCCGAGTTGAACACGGATGTGTGTGTGTGTGTGTGTGTGTGTGTGTGTGTGTTTAGTGAAGATAACCCTTGTTAGTAAATGTTGTGCTGGACAGCACTTTGGATGCTGGTAGTAACTGATGTGCTGGACCATAGTTGGGATGCTGGTAGTAGCTGATGTGATGGACCATAGTTGAGATGCTGGTAGTAACAGATGTGCTAGAACATAGTTGAGATGGTGGTTGTAAATGATATGCTGGACAGTACTTTGGATGGTGGTAGTAACTGATGTGCTGGACCATATTTGGGATGCCGGTAGTAACTGATGCCCTGGACCATAGTTAGGATGCTGGTAGTAACTGATGTGCCGGACAGTACTTTTAATGCTGGTAGTAACTGATGTGCTGGACCATAGTTGAGATGCTGGTAGTATATGATGTGCTGGATAGTACTTTTGGTGCTGGTAGTAAGTGATGTGCTGAACCATAGTTGACATGCTGGTAGTAACTGATGTGCAGGACAATAGTTGGGATGCTGGTAGTAACTGATGTGCTGGACAATTGTGGGGATGCTGGTAGTAACTGATGTGCTGGACCATAGTTGGGAAGCTGGTAGTAACTGATGTGTTGGACCAAAGTTGAGATGCTGGTAATAACTGATGTGCTGGACAATAGTTGGGATACTGGTAATAACTGATGTGCTGGAACAGCGTATAGCGTAAGATAGATCAAGGAACCTTCATCAAAAAGTAAAGGTAGTGATAAGCCGTTTCTTATTAGCTTAGGTTACCCTTAAATTTTTTTTTCTGTGAGTTGAAGGTGAATGAAAGAAAAATGTATTCCAGCTTGGCTAGCTCAACTTTACTTCATCAAACATGATTGAGTTATATCACTCGAGGGACATTGCATTTTTTTCATATCTGAGGCTTTAATTACGGAAAAGTCTTTTCGTGCTAGCGAGAACTTCAACGGAAAAACAGGAAAAATAGAAAAATAATCTTAATTAGAGTGTGTGAGAAAGACAAAAGAAGAATCGGTAATGAGTACCTTTTGATAGATACTCATTGAATAAGGAGAAAGGAGCTTAATAATATTCTTTTACTGGAAGAACTGAAGCCAGGCACTATCGCCTGGCAGTCAATATATAAACATGAAGACCTTCATGGATTTTCAGCACTAACAATGAACGCTAGTGTGTGCTTCTATGACAAATTAGTTTTTAACCAGGGGGAGCCTGGCTCTTCCCCAGTCTAATGCTTTGTACATGCCTTTATCCCCTCAATCAATACCTTCCAATACAATTTCCCAGGAATACTTAACAAGCTCACACCTCTGTAATTTGAACACTCACCTTTAACGCCTTTGCCTTTGTACAATGGCACTATACATGCATTCCGCCAATCCTTAGGCACTTCACCATAGTCCATACATACAATGAATATCTTTACCAACCAATCAACAACACGGTCACCCCCTTTTTTTAACAAATTCCCTGCAATACTACCTAAACCCGCCGTCTTGCCAGATTTCATTTTCCGCAAAGCCCTCACCACCTCTTCCCTCTTAACCAAGCTATTCTCCCTAACCCCTCTCACTTCACAGACTTCTCCGAACAAAACACCCTATATCTGCCACTCTATTATCAGACACATCCAACAAACCTTCAGAAGTACTCACTCTATCTCCTCACTTCACCACTAACTCTTATCACTTCCTCACTTGTCCCCTCACCGATGTTCCCATTTGTTCTCTAGTATTACGCACGTTATTTACCTCCTTCCAAAACATCATTTTATTCTCCCTAGAATCTAATGATACTCTCTCACCCTAACATTCATTTGCTCTCTTTCCTGACCTCCTGCCGCTTTCTTTTATACATCTCCCAGTCATTTGCAATACTTCCCTACAAGTATCGCCCAAACGCATCTCTTTTCACTAACAACTTTTCTTCATCCCACTACTCACTACCCATACTAATCTACCCACTTTTGGCCTTTCCCATAACAAATGTATCTCTTGCACAAGCCATCACTGCTTCCCTCCATACATCCCATTTCTCGCCCACTCCTCTCACGTCATTAGCCTCAACTTTTGTCGTCTACACTCAAGCTCTCCCGGCACTTACTCACACAGGTCTCCTTTCCAAGCTCACTTACTCTCACCACTCTCTTCTCCTCAACATTCTCTCTACTTTTTTTAAAACTACAAATCTACACTTTCACCTCCACAAGATAGTGATCAGACATCCCACCGGCTGCCCCTCTCAGCACATTAACATCCAAATGTCTCTTTTACACACGTATCACTTAACACGTAATCAAATAATGCCCTTTGACAATTTCCTCTTATTCACATACATATATTTGTGTATGTCTTTTTAAACTAGGTATTCCCAATCACCAGTCCTTTTTCAGCACACAAATCCACAAGCGCTTCACCATTTCCATTCATAACGCTGAATACCCTAGGTACACCAATTATACCCTCAACAGCCACATTACTAACCTTCGCAGTTCAATCACCCATCACTAATACCCGGTCTCGTGCACCAAAACTGCTGACGCACTCATTTAGCTGCTCCCAAAACACGCTCACAAGATCGTTCATCTTATGGAAGCAAAGTGATAACAGGAACAGGTCAGTTTACCCAATCTCGTATCAGTATATGATTGTACAAGGTTCATTAGAACCTTAGTTAAATGGATTGAATGGATGTAAGATACCAAAGATTATAACAATGGAATACGCCAAAGTAGACCTACATGAGAAAATAGAGAAACAAGCTGATTACTCATACACAATGAATTCCCTGTCCGACTTGGTCATTGCTCTCAAATGGATCTGTACTTTTGCATTGAATTCCGAAGATATGAACGGAATGCATGTACGTCGCATGATGGTGATATGTATGGCGATGATGGTGGACCGATACGGCTTAGTTCGGAATGTAATGGGTACAACCAAATCTCACCACTTTTGGGCTGGGACGTTGCACGGTCTCCGAAATGTGTGGCGAGTTTATCGAGGCAGTAATTCATACAGAGACCACCTACGATTCCAAAAATGAGCGTATGTAAATCACACCAAGAGTCTTGAGCTCCGCTGTCGTCTTCCGTCGCAGTGGAATTGGAAGGCTGGGCGATAGTACGCCCGAAGACAGAATTCACCCGCTCACTTAACCGCTGGATGAAGCCAGGTTGGGAATCAGTGGTATTGGCAGGCTCAGGTTCAGGAACACCACTGGCAGGAGCACTGCTGGCATTGGTAGACTGAGGAGTAGTGTCGTTGGTAGATTTGAAGACACCAGTCACACGCTCAGTTATCCACTGGATAAAGGTGGGTTCCGAATCAGTGGTATTGGTAGGCGCGGGTTCAGGAGCACTGCTGGCATTGGTAGACTCAGGAGTAGTGACGTTGGTAGATTGGAAGACACCAGTCACTTGCTCAGTCACCCGCTGGATGAGGCCGGGTTCCAAATCAGTAGAATTGGCAGGCTCGGGTTCAGGAACACTGCTGGCATTGGTCTGAGAAGTGGTGACGTTGGTAGATCTGAAGACACCAGTCACACGCTCAGTTATCCGCTGGAAGAAGTTGGGTTGAGAACCAGTGGTGTTGGTACTGGTCGTATTGACAGGCTCAGAAGCAATGGTACTGGTCGTATTGACAGGCTCAGGAGCACTGGTACTGGTTGTATTGACAGGCTCAGGAGCGGTGGGTTGCTGAAGGGCAGTGGTATTACTATTGCCAGACTGATGATATTTGTCTATGGCAATTGTGCAAGGAAGTTGCCCTTGGATTCTTGCCCTCAGCTACAAGACCTCCTTACGGTAATTCACATTTTCTTGTTGGTATTGCTCTAGGATGTTTCTAGTAAGCTTAGTTTCTTGGAGAAGCTTTTGGTAAGTATTCTCCTTTTCATCAAGTGTAGCACTCTGTTTCTTTATTACCTCCTGCAGCTGGCGCAAGAGATCTTGATTGTGCTGCTCATTTTTCTGTAACTCCTCTTTAAGACGCTGATTTTCTTGGCGATAATTAGCATTTTCTTGTTGAAGGGAGTTAAGCTCTTTTTGAGTCCTTTCTTTTTCCTCTTTCTCTCCAAGGTAGAAGGTATGGAGCTTCATAATCATCTCCTGTGAAACGAGTTCAAATTGATCCTGGTTGGCCTTTGTATCGACTTTTGGTAACTCGTCGTTCGATCCTTGAGGTCCTGGGACTACAGTCTCGCTACCGATGGCGGGCGTGTCCTTGCCACTTGTGGTCATTAAGTCATGGCACTCATTGGACGAGAGGCCGTAGCTGGACTGGCACACTCTGCCCAACACACCGTTCACAGCGACTAGACAGGTCACAGCAGCGATGAAAACAGAGAAAATGGTTTTCATGATTATTATTTATATTAGAAATCTTTGTTTGTTTGTGGCACTTCCACTGTCATAAATGAATGCATGAAAAGGGATTGTTGTAGTGGGTGGTATTTTTGGCAATGACTTGAGCGTAGGGTAGCAACGAGGGTGTTCGGAGGTAGTTGGGATGCTGATAGTAACTGATGTGATGGGCAATAGTTGGGATGCTGGTGGTAAATGATGTGCTGGACAGTAATTGGGATGCTGGTAGTAACTGATGTGCTGGACCATAGTTGAGATGCTGGTAGTAAATGATGTGCTGGACAGTACTTTGGATGCTGGTAGTAACTGATGTGTTGGACAATAGTTGGGATGTTGGTAGTAATCATGTGCTCGACCATAGTTGAGATGCTGGTAGTAACTGAGGTGCTGGACAGTTCTTTGGATGCTGATAGTAACTGATGTGCTGGACAGGACCTTTGGATGCTAGTAGTAAATGACGTCCTTGACAATAGTTGGGATGCTGATTGTAAGTGATGTGCTGGACCATAGTTGAGATGCTGGTAGTAACTGATATGATGGATAGTAGTTGAAATGCCGGTAGTAACTGATGTACTAGATCATAGTTGAGATGCTGGTAGTAACTGATGTGCTAGACAGTACTTTGGATGCTGATAGTAACTGATGTGCTGGACCATAGTTGAGATGCTGGTAGTAAATCATGTGCAGTACAATATATGGGATGCTGGTAGTAACTGATGTGCTGGGCAGTACTTTGGGTGCTGGTAGTATGTGATGTGTTGGACAGTACTTTGGATGCTGGTAGTAAATGATGTGTTGGAAAATAGTTGGGATGCAGGTAGTAACTGATGTATTGGACAGTACTTTGGATGCAGGTAGTAACTGATGTGCTGGACAGTAATTGGGATGCTGGTAGTAGCTGATGTGCTGGCCAGTAGTTGAGATGCTGGTAGTAACTCTTGTGCTTCACAATAGTTGGGATGCTGGTTGTAAATGATGTGCTGGACCATAGTTGAGATGCTGGTAGTAGCTAATATAATGGACAGTAGTTGAGATGCTGGTAGTAACTGATGTGCTGGACCATAGTTGAGATGCTGGTAGTAACTGATGTGCTGGGCAGTACTTTGGATGCTGGTAGTAACTGATGTGCTGGACCATAGTTGAGATGCTGGTAGTAACTCATGTGCTGGTCCATAGTTGAGATGCTGGTAGTAACTGATATGCTGGACAATAATTTGGACGCTGGTAGTAACTGATGTGTTGGACCATAGCTGAGATGTTGGTAGTAACTGATGTGCTGGACAGTATTTTGAATGCTGGTAGTAACTGACTTGCTGGATCATTACTTGGGGTGCCAGTAGTAACTGAAGTGCTGGACCATAGTTAGGATGCTGATAGTAACTGATGTGATGGACAATAGTTGGGATGCTGGTAGTAACTGATGCGCTGGACAGTAGTTGGTATGCTGGTAGTAACAGATATGCTGGACAGCATTTTGGATGCTGGTAGTAACTGATGTGCTAAACCATAGTAGGGATGCTGGTAGTAACTGATGAGCTGTACATTCTTTTGGATGCCGGTAGTAACTCATGTGCTGGACTAGAGTTGAGATGCTGGTAGTAACTGATGTGCTGGACAGTACCTTGGATATTGGTAGTAATTGATGTGCTGGATCATTCTTGAGATGCCGGTAGTAACTGATGTGCTGGAACATAGTTAGAATGCTGGTAGTAAGTGATGTGCTGGACCACAATTGAGTTGCTGGTAGTAACTGATGTACAGGACAGTACTTTGGATGCTGGTAGTAAGTGATGTGCTGGACCATAGGTGAGATGCTGGTAGTAGCTGATGTGCTAGGCAGTATTTTGGATGCTGGTAGTAACTGATGTGCTGGACAGTACTTTTAATGCTGGTAGTTACTGATGTGTTGAACAATAGTTGGGATGCTGGTAGTAACTGATGTCTTGGTCAGTACTTTGGATGCTGGTAGTAACTGATGTGCTGGACCATAGTTGAGATGCATGTAATAGCTGATGTGCTAGACCATAGTTGAGATGCTGGTAGTAAATGATGTGCTGGTCAGTACTTTGGATGGTAGTAGTAACTGATGTGCTGGACAGTATTGTGAATGCTGGTAGTAACTACTGTGTTGGACAATAGTTGGGATGCTGGTAGTAACTGATGTGTTTGGCAGTACTTTGCATGCTGGTAGTGTCTGATGTACTGGACCATGGTTCAGATGCCGGTAGTAATTGATGTGCTGGATGATAGTTGGGATGATGGTAGTAATCATTTGCTCGACCATAGTTGAGATGCTGGTAGTAACTGACGTGCTGGACAGTACTTTGGATCCTGGTAGTAACTAATGTGATGGACCATAGTTGAGATGCTGGTAGTAACTGATGTGCTGGACAATAGTTGGGATAGTTGGGATGCTGGCAGTAACTGATGTGCTGGACCATAGTTGACGTGCTGGTAGTAACTGATGTGCTGGCAATACTGTGGATGCTAGTAGGAACTGATGTGCTGGACCATAGTTGGGATGCTAGTAGTAACTTATGTGCTGGACCATAGGTGAGATGCTGTTAGTAAATGATGTGGTGGACAGTACTTTGTTAGTAACTGATGTGCTTAACCATAGTCAAGATGCTGGTAGTAACTGATGTGCTGGACAATAGTTGGGATGCTGGTAGTAACTGATCTGGTGGACCATAGTTGAGAGGCTGGTAGTAACTGATGTGCTAGAACATGGTTGAGATGCTGGTCGTAAATGATGTGCTGGACAGTACTTTGGATGCTGGTAGTAACTGATGTGCTGGACCATATTTGAAATGCCGATAGTAACTGATGTGCTGGACCATAGTTAAGATGCTGGTAGTAACTGATGTGGTGGACCATAGTTGAGATGCTGGTAGTAAATGATATACTGGACAGTACTTTGGATGCTGGTAGTAACTGATGTGCAGGACCATAGTTGAGATGGTGGTAGTAAATGATGTGTTGGACAGTACTTTTGATGCTGGTAGTAACTGATGTGTTTGATCATAGTTGAGATGCTTGTAGTAACTGATATGCAGGACAATAGCTGGGATGCTGGTAGTAACTGATGTGCTGGACCATAGTTGTGATGCTGGTAGTAACTGATGTGTTTGATGATGGTTGAGATGCTGGTAGTAACTGATGTGTAGGACAATAGTTGGGATGTTGGTAGTAACTGATGTGTTGGACCATAGTTAGGATGCTGGTAGCAACTGATGTGCTGAACCATAGTTGAGGTACTGGTAGTAACTGATGTGCAGGACAGTACTTTAGATGCTGGTAGTAACTGATATGCTGGTCCATAGTTGAGATGCTGGTAGTAACTGATGTGCTGGACTGTACTTTGGATGCTTGTAGTAACTGATGTGTTGGACAATAGTTGGGATGCTGGTGGTAACTGTTGTGTTGGGCAGGGCATTGGATGCTGGTAGTAACTGATGTGCTGGACCATAGTTGATATGCTGGTAGTAAGTGATGTGCTGGACAGTACTTTGGATGCTGGTAGTAACTGATGTGTTGGACCATAGTTGAGATGCTGGTAGTAACTGATGTACTGGACAATAGTTGGGATGCTGGTAGTAACTGATGTGCTGGACAGTGATTGGTTCCCAGTGAATGTCGGTCTGCGGCAGTGGTGTGTGATGTCCCTATGCTCTAGGGAGGCCCTTCAGTAGTGAGGGACCTAAGCACTGGGCCTGGGGGGTTGGGCTCGTTATCCTACCCGGCCCCCACGAAAGCCAGGCTCCCCCTGGTTAAGAACTGACTTGTCCACCCAAAGGTCTCGTATTATTGGTCTCGGTCATTGTTTCATACACCAGTGTTCATCGTTAGTGCTGGAAATCCATAGAGGTCTTCATGCTTATGTATTGACTGCCAGGCGACATTGCCTGGCTTCAGTTCTTCCAATAAAAGAATATGATTTAGTTCCTTTCTCCCTATCCAATGAGTATCTAACAAAAGGTACTTACAACCATTCGACTTAAAACTAGAGTTTTTTGCGATCCTTCGTTTGTCTTACTTACACACTATAATTAAGATTATTTTTCTATTTTTCCCATTTTTCCGTTGAAGTTCTTTCTAGCACGAAAAGATTTTTCCGTGATTAAAGCCTCAGATATGAAAAAAAATAATGCAATGTCCCTGGATTAATATAATTCAATCATGTTTGATGAAGTAAAGTTCAGTTAGCCAAGCTGGAATACATTTTTCTTTCATTCACCTTCAACTCAAAGAAAATAAATTTTAAGGGTAACCTACGCTAATAAGAAACATCTTATTACTACCATTACTTTTTGATGAAGGTTCCTTGATCTATCTTATGCTATTCGCCACTTTAAAATCAACAATCTTGTTATGGCAAAGTCATCCAGATTCATGTCGTATCGACGCAATATTCCAGATTTTGGCGCGATATCAACAAGCACACAGAAGTTCCACCATTACTTCTTACGTTACCGACAGACATCACTGGTTGTAAAACACTAGACTTATAAAAGTACAGTTAGTCTCCTTACAGCTGAATAGACTATATCTTCAAGACGTTACTTCCAAGGGACTGTCCGGCACATCAGTTACTACCAACGTCTCAACTATGGCCCACCACATCAGTTACTAACAGCATCCCAAATATTGTCCGGCATATCAGTTATTACCAACATCTCAACTATGATCCAGCACATCAGTTACTACCAGCATCTAAAGTACTGTCCAGCACATCATTTACTACCAGCATCTCAACTATGTTCTAGCACATCAGTTACTACCAGCATATCAACTATGTTCTAGCACATCAGTTACTAACAGCATATCAACTATGTTCTAGCACATCAGTTACTACCAGCATCTCAACTATGGTCCAGAGCATCAGTTACTACCAGCATCCCAACTATTGTCCAGCACATCAGTTACTACCAGCATCTCGACTTCGGTCCAACACATCAGTTACTATCAACATTCAAAGTATCGTCCAGCACATCATTTACTAAAAACATCTTAACTATGGTCCAGCACATCAGTTACTACTAGCATCCCAACTATTGTCCAGCACATCAGTTACTACCAGCATCCCAACTATTGTCCAGTACATCAGTTACTACCAGCATCTCAACTATGGTCCAACACATCAGTTACTACCGGCATCCAAAGTACTGTTCAGCACACCAGTTACTACCAGCATCTCAACTATGGTCTAGCACATCGGTTACTACCAGCATCTCAACTATGGTCCAGCATATCAGTTACTACCAGCATCCAAACTATTGCCCAGCACATCAGTTATTACCAGCATCTCAACTATGGTCCTGCACATCAGTTGCAACCAGCTTCCCAACTATGGTCCAACTCATCAGTTACTACCAGCATCACAACTATGGTCCAGGACATCAGTTACTACCAGCATCCCAACTATTGTCCTGCACATCAGTTACTACCAGCATCTCAACTACCATCAAACACATCAGTTACTACCAGCATCAAAAGTACTGTCCAGCACATCATTTACTACCAGCATCTCAACTATGGTCCAGCACATCAGTTACTACCAGCATCCAAAGTACTGCTCAGCATATTAGTTACTACCAGCATCTCAACTATGGTCCAGCACATCACTTACTACCATTATCCAAAGTACTGTCCAGCACATCAGTAACTACCAGCATCTCAACTATGGTCCACCACATCAGTTACTACCAGCATCCTAACTATGGTCCAGCACATCAGTTACTATCGGCATCTCAAATATGGTCCAGCACATCAATTACTACCAGCATCCAAAGTACTGTCCAGCACATCATTTACGACCAGCATCTCAACTATGTTCTAGCACATTAGTTACCACCAGCATCTCAACTATGGTCCACCAGATCAGTTACTACCAGCATCCCAACTATTGTCCAGCACATCAGTTACTACTAGCATCTCAACTATGATCCAGCACATCATTTACTACC
>JAUUDZ010412867.1:0-14965 GCA_032361705.1 Panulirus versicolor | reverse complement strand
TATATATTCCCAGGACCGTTTAATGGGGGTCTTGCAGCTTCTAAGTTACGCTCCTCGCATCTGTGTGACTCGCATTTGGTCCTCTTCTCTCAGTGATTTTGGGGTGAGTCTTCTATCGTGACCATCGACATCTCCAAGGAATTTGACAGGGTGTGGCATAAGACTGCTTTCTCGACCTTCTTTCTTTGTTTCGTCTGCTTCTCTTATACACAGCTTTCAGTCTATTAGATACTGAAAGCTATGCATATTAGATACATTGCAATAATCGTTGATAGAGTGACTTCTCACTCATATCCTATCAACAGCGGTGTCCCTTAAGGTTCTTCCCTATCACCTACGCTCTGCCATCAAGAGTCTTCTTTTCCCAGCTTCTATCACTACTCACTCTTACGCCTACGATTCCAATCTATACAGCTCAGTTCACTTCCCTCTTCTCCTCTCTCCATTCTCTCGTGTTCAAGATATTTTTTTGTCTTAATAATATCGTTTAGGCGCCGTTATTTTTCCTTGGAAGCAGTTATTCCATACAGAAAGGGACTTAATTCGTTCCAATATGGATCACCGCTCGCATTTTTGTGCTGGATCTTCTTCAACTTTTCTGTTAGCCAAACTGGAAACAAAAGCCATCATCTGCATTGTCAGATTTCCAGCTTTCACTTCTCTTGAACTAGCCCTTTCCGTTCGTAGTGATGGTGCTGCCTTCTACCTCTTGTACACTGCTTTCGTTGGTTGTATGCGTGCGTCTTTGTCCTTAAGTCTTAGATCTGTGGAATGTATCTGGCTGCTGTTTCCCACAGATTCTGTGCGGAGTTGAGCCACACGAGGAGTGACCGTTATGATACCTGTGTAATGCAGGAAGCAAGTAATCGCGGAGGAACAAGAGTGCCCCCGGCTGGACGCCCCGAGCCTAAAATCGAACAGGTTTTATTCTACCGTGATGAATGAGCAGCTGCCCAGCTGTCTGGTGAAGGTGTGACATGCAGCAGTACAGCTACTGCCAGGAAATTGAAAGCATTTAAAAGACGAACAGAAAGGTAGCAGACAGATCCACAATACTGTTTAATGGAGGGATATTTTTTCATTTCAAAATAATGTACTGTGTACAAACAAGTGGCAAAAATCCAACGAATTAAAACAACATCTTCTAAAAGGACATTACTTAATAAAAAAGGAAACACCATAAACACACAGGAAACTAAGAAATGGAAATAATATGTCTGAGATACACGTGACAAGTGATCTACCAAAGATAAAGATCTCTACAACGTAAACAGCAAACAGAGGCTTGCCAGGAACGTAGTACAGATAACATTTTCGAGGCAGAGGAATGTTTCTCATGTTACCAGGAGCAGTGTGCTCCCTGACAGTCTTAGAAACATACTAAGTGACCTTCTGACACCCCGGCTGCAGCTGGTAAGGATGTGCTGGGGAGGGAGGAGGGCAGGTGGTGCGCGGGTCACTGCGGGTCATTTCCACTCCCTGCGCGCCATACCTCCTGGCTGATACAGCCATGACCAAAGTTATATACGGCCGGTTGAATGGTACTGGTGGATATTTTCTTGATATTCTGGTGTGTGTACATGTGTGTGCTCTTCTCTATGACGCAATGATTACAGTGCTGTGTTTCCAGTTTTATGTTTCATCGCATAATGCCGGGAGGGAAGAAGCAGCATCTCGTCTCCTGACTATTCCCTCACTGAGGTGATCACGGACGGTAATACAAGGTTCACCCGTCCCTTCAAAAGTATACTTTCCTCTGGGGACTAACAACATCAGGAGGAGCAATGGGTCGTGACCCGCGTCCGCCAGTTTAGCCACAGTCACTTTTCCCGACGTTTCGATGAAGAGATAATGACTGGTGATGTTAGGTCTGTGGTGGGCAGCGGCTGGCAGTTACCTCATTTCCGGGTTCATAGTGGCGGAGGAGGCCAACCCGTCAGCCAGCCCGCTACTGTCAGCCTTGGTGATGGATTAGCCAGCTAGCCATCGTCAGCCCCAATGATGGACCAGCCAGCCCACTAGCATCACATTCTCGTCACCAGCACATTTCTCTCACACTTCACATCACGTCCCCCGCAAACATGTTCCCAAAGGATGCACACAAGTGATCTAAGCTGAGGCGTACAAACTGAGGAACAAGTACAGAGGCGTGAGGGCCTCACTCGGGAGTAATAACTGGGATGCAAATGCAACAGAACCTCATGTATTCCTAACGAGAGATTATGTCAGGGGTTGGTGGTGATGGGAGCGTGCGTGCGTCTCTATCATCATCCTAATAAAGACATCAGTGGCCCACTTATGACTTCATCATAACAAATGGGCTACATAATAACCTGGTGTGCCCCTCAAACGCTTGATCAGGACAAAGAAGACCCTTGTCTTCGCCCATCCTATGGACAGTCAGCACTTACCTGAGCACTGACTACACACCCTTGACGACTTCTGGGGTATAGCTTTATCTTGTCTCAATAAGTGTAAGGTTACAAACAGGAGCGAGTCATTCAAAGTAACTCTGGCCAACCAGGGGGTCAAGATGAGGAGAGTGTGGGGGTTACAGTGTTGAGTCCGGACGGGGTTGATGTTGACAGTGTGGGGTTCACAGTTCTGAGTGAGGGCAGGAACGATACACTGCGCCAGCGATCCGTCCACACCGCTACTCACCGTCTGTCCAAGACCACACCTGATGCTGGGGAGACAATATGGCTACAAACACACTTGTAGCTAAATTGTGTGTCTTGGATGATCAGGCAAACTCAGGGGTCGCAACACTGCCTGACCGTGAGGGAATGTGTTGTGGCGATGGTGTGTTTCCCCGGTCAACATTGTCGTGGAGACATGACCAGCCACCACGACCCCTGGAAACTGGTGTAGCAGAGTACGTGGAGTCATTCATGACTCCATTCATTCAGAGGGTGGGAGGAAGGCGCGGTCCAGCTGCATGAACCATGCTGCACGCTACACCCCTCCCACCACCGCCTGCAGCGGCCCGTACACCCGCCGGGAATGCTTACATCAACCACGGCAGGCCGCAAGCACGCTACGGACGGTAAGTGTAGCCACAACGTGCACCGCTAACACGCCAAAGTTCGCTGCTTTGAGTAAAACATATACAAGCCTGAGTCAGTAGCAGTTTACCGTAGTCGAGCTCATACCACAGGTACACCAGGGAGAGAGAAAGCCTCAACCCGACCGTGTCCACCTGGTACGTACCGCTGATGCACCTAAGTACTACTGTATAATCGTAAGCCACGTGCACGGCTGAAGTACAAAGCCTGCTAAAAATAAATGGCCAGACAAACGACATCCGCCAGGCGTCTATATACGGCTGATGGTGGGCGCAGACGCGGGAGTCCCCAGCCTCGTCATTCCGTGGTCTCCTTAACGCCAGGTACTACATGGCCACCCTGACGGGAAGCGGCCGCACTACCCCGTAACGTAACAAGTACTTACGGTAGACATCAATGTGGTGCACCAAGTAATGACCGTAGACACCAGTATGGTGCACCAAGTACTGACAGTAGACACCAGTATGGTGCACCAAGTACTGACAGTAGACACCAGTGTGGTGCACCAAGTAATGACGGTAGCCACCAGAGTGGTGCACCAAGTACTGACGGTAGCCACCAGTGCGGTGCACCAAGTACTGACAGTAGACACCAGTATGGTGTACCAAGTACTGACGGTAGCCACCAGTGCGGTGCACCAAGTACTGACAGTAGCCAAATGCGTGATACAGTAGGTACTTAACGGTAGCCACCTGTTTGGTACAGCAGACACTTACAAGGACTATGTGTGTAACATAACATGACGTAACATAACAAACCAGTAGGGTGTACAACAACTATGTTTGTGACAAGAAGTATGCACCAACCTGGGGAGAAGAACTGAGCAAATATCGTGATTACACCACACGGGTCATCATACACTAAGCTGTGGTTTACCGTGGCATCTAGAACGTGCCGTGTTCTTAGAGACGCCCAGGAAGCTGCTAAATATGCACGATGACAAACCTTTGTACACGGTTGCTAATGATTCATCCACCACCTTAGCAAGATAGAGACTGCAGGGTACTGGTATGATATTACGGAAGAATATAATGCTATACTAGATTATGTATCATATTCACTATAATGCAGGAGGATGCCAGACGCACGATGACTAAATCTCATACACAGTTGCCAAATATTCACCATCTTCAGCAGGATGAATATTACTGGGTATTAGAATCATATTTTTTTTAGAGGAAAATATCATATTGACGAGCGGGAAGGTTGTGCCGGCAATATGGGAAGCAAGACGAAGTAAAAAAAAAAGCGAGGGTGAATGGTTATACCACTGAAAAATGCCATTCCGCCGTTATCCGTCATAAGTGAGATGAGTAGGGCCGGGAAGGGCCCGAACCTGTTAATGTATCATTTGTCCATTGGACGCATTTCCGCTGTTGAAACTATCAGACAACAGTAAGAAAGTAGCAAGTGCTATACGACACAGATGGAGGGTGCTATGTGATATATGATATCGCGGGAGGGTGCCAGCTGTCACATGACACAACGTCAGGAAACGAAGACATTTCGAGGGGAACACAGCACCAGAGTAGTGCCTGTATACACCGCGGCCCGGGTGCCGGGGATGGCAGACACCAGTCTAAGAACAAGTGTGCCATTTGTTCAGCATTCTGAGAACTGTTGTGCTATCTGTTCAACGGCCGATAAACAGATGAGCCGTCCGTTCAACAGTTGTGGAAGGAGTATCAAATTCCTTTTCTCATTTTGAGCGAATCGCGAGTGAAAAAAAGATGAATAAATCACAACATATAAACACGACCCTTGAGTACGACGATACGACCCTTGAGCACGATGGTACGACCCTTGAGCGCGACGATACGACCCTTGAGCACGACGATATGGTCCTTGAGTAAGACGATACGACCCTTGAGCACGATGATACGACCCTTGAGCACGACGATACGACCCTTGATTACGACCATACGACCCTTGAGCACGACGATATGACCCTTGAGTTCGAAGGTATGACCCTTGAGCACGATGGTTCGACCCTTGAACACGATACGACCATTGAGCACGACGATACGACCCTTGAGTACGATGATACGACCCTTGAGCACGATGATATGACCCTTGAGTACGACCATACGACCCTTGGGTATGACTTTTCATACGGGAGTAAGGGACGTTTCACTTCACACAGGGAGTCAGAGTGCTTCATTTAAGAAAGGTTTTAGAAGCGCTATATATGTTTTTAATCCTATGTATTCTACAAGTAACAGCAAACAAGTTTAAATTCCATTTCATCTATAGGTATCAGCAAAAATAACCTTCCAGTATACCATCTCCAAGGCCACAAGAACCTTTTAGTTTACCATTTCCTCCCAGTCCCGTATACTACCCCCGAGCGTCGGCCTGACATGGCCGCCACTGACGGATCCGCTACACTCGTATATATCTCCTGTTGTGTAGAACATCAGTTATAACTCAAGTTTATTATTCTGGTCTTTGTTCTGCATTAGCACCTTCCAGCGTGGCGTGTTGGCGAGCCATGATCTGGCAGGACCTGCACAACCCGTCAGGGAGGAAAAACTAATTTAGTCAAGGGAGAGCCAGGGTGAGGGCTGGCGTGGACCATGTCCAGGGAGATGAGAATACTAATTCAGGGAACTACACTCACATCTGTAAGTTCCTCATCACAGATACTCGTTCCTCGGTAATCTGTAATGGCTAACTCTTTAATCACCGAAGTTAATCAAGACTACTTTGTCTCATGATTCTCCTACGAGGACGGAGGCTTAAGGCAAACGTATGAAGCATCAGAACTGATCCAACTGCAGTAATCAGACTCATGTCTCGAACATGAGGTCAGTCTGAGTGACTAAGTGGAGTACGTTATATATCAAGAACCAACTGAGTGTTTACCAAAGGTCACATCACAAGTGGGCGTCTTTTTTTTTTTTTGGTACTCGCTGTCACAGTGAAGCACAAAGCAGGACACTGTCTTCACCATCACAGCCACGAAGGTTTTCTGAATACATGATGATAATGAACAGTCATTCACAAGCACTAGAACAGGTCTGTAATTGGGGGGGGGGGGGGGGGGAAGACTCATTTTCAACTGTCACTAACTTGACACTGCGGGAGAAGGATGATGAGGACATGAGTCATCTCAGCTGTTGACACCCTCCCTCAGCTTCAGGGAAATGAGTTTGTTTTATGAGAAAAAGGCGAACAAGAACACGAGCTGAACTCCGATGGCAACCTTTCAGGTTTGCAACACATCGTGGGACAGTGATGAATAAAACATTGATGGAGAGGGGATATTCTTACACCTGATGAGTAGGCAAGCAAGGTGTTGCAAGCTGTGCCTCCGTTACTATCATCCTGTCAAGCAACAGGCACTCCAGCTAGCGAAAGACAGCACGTCATGTCTTCAAATATCTCACCTACACTATCCTGCCGTATATTCAGCCTGGAAGGTGCATGAAAATGTATCAGAACAAAGTAACCAAGAAAATATGGTACGTAAACAAACGGAGACACATCTGCAGGGAAGCTGAGCTATACATAACACTGATTCATATGTGTTAAGTCATAAACGTTCATTATGACTCCCTCAGGCAGACCGGCAGTGCAACAACCAGACTATCTCCAGCATTATGTTGGTCATCACGGACGTAAGCCTCAAGGACACACCTAATTATGCAGAGTAAATCCATGATAATTTTGTCTTTTATTGTATTTCTAAGTATATTTCACATCCTGTAAAGCCACAAAATAATTCTTACGAGAGAGCAAGTGTTCTTGCCGAGGGTAGATCTTAGACCATCTGTCTCTGGGTTCTTGCCTGATGAACCTAACAAGTCCACAGACAACAACAGACAGCAACACCCTTCAGACCGTACAGTTTCGTGGCCTCGCTGCCGCAAGACTGGAACTATGCTATACATCTCTTCCGAAGAAGACTTCGTCAACATACATGTGCGAGACAATGCTACTCTGTTTCAGCAGAGTCGGTCACAGGAGGTTATAGGCCTTCTCAGATATAGAACTCATGGACTCATATCTCTATAAATAGGTAATAAGTTTAACCGAAGCTATTAGCTCTCTGAACGTATGTGGCTCATGGACTCACACCTCAAGGAACAGAAATTACTACCAACCAATTATGTTTCTGTGGCAGGTTGTAGACTACAGCCGCCCAGGGAGGAGGTACTACTGGCCTTCATTAGGAGTGCTGATGTTATGACGAGAACCATCTTAAACCCTCCTTGTCGTCAGGTTGTAGACAGTAGCCGTCAAAGGAAGTGCCATCCTCATGACTTGGGAATTTTTAACGAATGCCCGGAAGCATCGCACACCCGTGTTAGAAGGTTGCAGACAACAGTCGCCCGGAACCACCTTAAACCCTACAGGTCAGTACGTTGTAGACAGTAGCCACCTAGGGAAGTACTGACCTCCTACACTGGGAGTGTTGCAATGATACCTGGAACCATGTTACACCCTCTGTATCAGTACGATGTAGCCAGCCTCTACATAAGGTAGTACTACCCTCCTGACTTTAGGAGTACTGAATTGATGCCCTGAACCATCCTACACCCTTCGTGTCATGATCACTGGCAATATATCCTATGGTAAGGCAACTTAACTACCAGGCTAGACTTGATAGTCATCCCTTACAGACACTGTATACTTATCCTTTCTCTTTCCCTGCACACTTTTTCTCATATATTTTTCACTTTTACATATTTCCTCAAAGACACCTAGGGTATCCATCCCTTCTCTTTTGATTCCTTTCAATTACTCGTTCCAAGGCTTGAGCCCGGTGAAGGCTTTTGTCTGGAACCTTGTCATTAAAAGACAGCCAGGATGCTGGCCATGATGCAGCGGGCACACAGCTGTGCTGAGGAGCTGATGACGGTGCTACTGGCCGCCCTCCGGAAATACTAGCTCTAGGGGTCAGGCAGCCAGCCTACGTGAGGCAGGTATACTCCCGTACCCAAATTTAGTGGGTACGCAACCTAGATTTAGTATCTGAAATTTCAAGAGAAAATCTATATTCAAGTAAACCCATTTTTTTTTTATACATAACTGTTCAGGTATTATGGTATCACTCTGGCTGTGTTGTAACTGCCTATGTGACCTGTACATTCTTGGGGGCCCCAAGTTCAGATATTTTTTTTAAGTTAGCTCAGACGGTACGGCAATTGTGGCCCTAATGAAGGCCACATATATATATATATATATACCGTAAACCGAGCCAGGTACCCATTATATCGATCAATTCCTGAGGGTGGATGAACAGCTAGGTGGACTATGGACCAACTGCCACAACCAGGATTCGAACCCATGCGCTCGACCCTGGGCGTCCCGCCACACCACGGGGATAACTGTATTCCACATGCAAGTTCCAGTTCTCGGCACACCTGCACCATTCATTTTGCTCAGGAAATGTAGCATAAACACCGCCTTAGACTTCAGAAAATGCATAAAATTATAGGTTGTACGAGTGCAGTTTAGCATGCAAATAGAGCGTAATCAGTTATAACAACGCTTGCATGCCACTCCAAGACACACACTGACCTTCTATACAAATCTGAGGTGAGGCCAGTCAGTCCAGCCCCTATGTGCAGCTGGGCAGGTGCATACAAGGCTCCCTCCGTAACACAGTAAATACTATATTTGTTCATGGCTGTGGTTGCTCTTGAAATACGCCCCAGTCTTGTAACAATGCTCCTGACTGATATTCACGTCTACATCTGTTCTGGATTGTTCTCCTGTTCATTTCTGATGATCATTCATGATCGGTGTTCCTGAGGTAGAGAGCCACATCTACGTTCACTTTGTTCTGCATGAACATCATGACTTTAACGTTAAGTTCTCTCATCAAGCACCCTGATCATCAAGTTACACGTTCTTCATTTCAATCGAGACCTCTATATGTTCTGCTGTTCTCAATACTCGTCCTTATGTTATTCACAAGTGTGTCTTTCCTTCAAGCTTTTCAATGTTCATGCATGCTGTCACGTGTTATTTCCTCATGCATACTGGTAAGGTCATACAATCTTTATTCTCCAAGTTCGTCTTACTCTAATGTGTTCTTTGTTCTTCAGGGATGTGGCGACAGTCCTGCGGGCTATGTTCTTCTTACAAACTTGGCCTTAATCAACGGTGCAGGTGGCGACCTTGAGTTCTTTGTTCTTCATAGTTCTTAACCTTTATTTCTAGCTTGTTCTCCGGGTAAATTCTAACCTTTTTTATACACAGCGTGTTCTTCAGATGTTCTTTCTTCCTCATGGACACTACAACCTCTTCATTATATCTGGGTTTTTCATGCACGTCTTCACTTCCTACATAGTTCTTCATGCACGTCCAGACCTTCTATTTAGTTCTTCAAGCGCGTGCTGATCTCCCTGTGCTCTCTCTTTCTCAAGCATTTCCTGACCTTCTAATGGTCTATGTTCTTGAAGCATGCCCTGATATTCTTGTGCACCCTGCTCTTCAAGCACGTCCTGAGTCTCTTGTGTTCCCTGCTCTTCAAGCAGGTCCCGACCTTCTTGTGTTCTACGTTCTTCAAGCATGCCCTGACCTTCTTGTGTTCTCTGTTCTTCAGGCAGAAACTGCCCTTCACCATGTTATTTTTTTTTCCTCCCACCAACTGGATAGATGTAGTTCACCTCCGTGTGTTCTGCTGCTGTACCTGTTCATGTTGCTGCACTTGTTCATGTTGCTGTGCTTGTCCACCTGGTTACAAGTGTTCATGTTATTGTACCTGTTCATACTGCTGAGCCTGTTCATATAGTTACAAGTCTTCATGTTGCTGCACGTGTTCATGTGGCTGTACCTGTTCAAGCGGCTGTGCTTGTTCATGTGGTTGTACCTGTTCATGTTCCTGTACCTGTTCATGAATAACCGGTCCCGTCAGCGGTCCGGTGGCCACACTTGTTCTTCGTGGGCCTTGCGGCCTTCACCGGCCTGTCCCGGCCTTGTCTTCATCACCTCATTGTCTTCCTCTTGTCTTGATCATTGTTTTCCATAAAACTTTTCGTTCTTGTTTTTTTTTCTCTCTGCTTCTTTTTTCTCGTTTTCTGTTTCCTGGTCTCCATCTTCCTCGTTTTCTGTTTCCTGGTCTCCATCTTCCTCGTTTTCTGTTTCCTGATGGTCATCTTTCTCGTTTTCTGTCTCCCTATCTCCATCTTTTTTTTTTGTTTTCTGTTTCCTTGACATCAGGTTTTCTTGTTTTCTGTTCCCCGGTCTTCCTTGTGCCCTTGTTCCCTAGTCTTACTCGATCTTGCTCTCCGTTCTTGTGTACTTCTCGTCTTTGTTCATCATCCCATCGTTTTGTTTCCAGTTTCCTTGTCAATGTCTTCCTTGTAGATGCTTTTGTTTTGTTCCTTGTCTTTCTTGTTTTTCTGTCTTCTTGTTACCGTTTTCGTTTCCCTTGTTTTCCTCGGTTCGGTGTTTCGTTTACGTGTGATCGTTTTCTTCTTTCTTTGCTTTCGTTTTCTGTTTTCATGTCTCTTGTACTTGTTTTTTTCTTGCTTTTTCTTTCGTCGACTTCCTCGTTTTTGTTTTGTGTTCTTGCCTTCTTCGTTTTTGTTTTTTTGCCTTTCTTGTTCTGCTTTTGCTTTCCTGTCTTCCTTGTTCATCTTATGCTTTCTTGTCTTCCTTGTTCTTGTTATGTTTTCTTGTTCTCGTTGTTATATTACTTTCTTGTCTTCCTTGTTCTTGTTTTGCTTTCCTGTCTTCCTTGTTCTTGTTTTGCTTTCCTGTCTTCTTTGTTCTTGTTTTGCTTTCCTGTCTTCCTTGTTCTTGTTTTGCTTTCTTGTCTTCCTTGTTCTTGTAATGGTCCCTCGTCTTCCTAGTTCGTCTTTTATTTCCTTGTCTTCCTCATTCTTGTTTTGCTTCACCTGCTTCTCCGTTCTTGCTGCGTCTCGTTGTCTTCCTCATTCTTCTCTGCCGTGGGTGTCTCCCTCCTTGCTCTTACCTTCATGACGGTCTTCCTCCTAAGTTCATGACTGGTCTATCTTGATCATCACTCGTGGCTTCCACTCCGCATAAGGTGCTTGTCTTCCTCTTGTCCTGAAACAATATCTTTCATCGCCCCTATCTTTACCCTTTCTTCACTATCTTCATAATTCTTTTCTCTGGTCATCTTTTCATGTGTTTGTTTTCTTTATGTCTTCTTCCATATTTAGCCTATTTTACTATCGTCTCGTTTATGTGTTATTTTCTTGTACAGTCGTGTTCATCACTGTACCAGCTTACTGGCGCAATTCTTGACTCCTGGTTTCTTGTCTTCATCAGCGTTCCTCGTGACTGTGTTCATTATTTGTCTTCATTCATGCGCTCTTGTTTTCACAGATGCTCAGCATTTTTGTCTTCATCTATCTCGTTCAACTGTGTTTCTATCTTCCGTTCTTGTCTTCACGTTTTTATCAATTCACTCTTGTCTGTATCAAAGTCCTTCGTCCTTGTCTTCAGTATAATTCGTCTCTCTCGCTCGTTTGGATTCCCAGTCATTTAAATTGTCTTCAGTCTTTTTCTTCTTGTTCTCAACTGTAACGTTTTCTCTACTGTTGTTTTGTCCAAATTTTGTCTTCATCATACCAGGGTTCGAACCTCTGTCTCTTCCTTACCTTCTTGCGCCTTCAACAGCTTCCTTGAAAGTTACTTTATCGCTTGTCCTACGTTTTTTCTTCCTCATCATTAACTCTCATCTAGCAAGTTGGCTTCAGATTTCTTAATTTGTCTTACAGTCGTATGTAAACCTTGTCTTCATATGCTTCCTGTCTTCATTGGTCCTATTCTAAATGATAGTCTAACAACTTCTCACTCTTGTTCTCATCAATTTCTCTCTCGTCACCAAATTTATCACTTCTTAACTTTTGTATTTTCATGACTGTAAAAATCTCTCATCTATTTTTTTTTTTCTACTTCGGCAATTTTTCCTCTCGTCATTTTCCTCCTCAGCCTCGCCTCTCGTATGTGTGTGTGTGTCTTCAACGATGATCAACTCTCACCAAGTGTGTTGTCAATCCTTGTATTATATAACGTCAAGGCCTCTCTCTCTCTCTCTCTCTCTCTCTCTCTCTCTCTCTCTCTCTCTCTCTAACGTTGGCTTTATCACTCTCGCCGCGTCTCTGATGTCTTCACCCAACCAGTCTTCCCCTCGCCTCGTCTCTTGTCTTCCCCACTGTTTACCTTCACCAGCTCCAGCACCACCTGCTTCAACACCCCCAGCTGCACCTGGAACCTGGACCACTGGCCCCACCAGTACCTGAACCACTGGCCCCACCAGTACTTGAACCACTGGCCCCACTAGTACCTGAACCACTACCTCACTACTGACTACATTCTCCCACACACCTCCTTGACCCAGCTCTTTCTCTATTCATAGCTACAACATTGCCAGTCTCAAATATAACCCTCCCTCTGTGGAACACCATCCGTCCACGTCTTCCACTGATCTCTTCTCTGAAACTCAACTTTCTTCCATGGATGATTCTCCTGTACACTATCAAGTGTCTGACTTTAACCTCTACCATCGTGTCCATTCCACGGGCGTTGTTTTTGCCTTCTGCAATACAACTCCCATCGCTTGCTTCTTGGATTCTGGGGGTCCTAATCTATATGCCATCCGGCTCAAAACTTCTCAACCCTCTATAAGTTTGCTGTTAGGTTTCGTTTATTCTCTGCTCCTACAACTAATGTGACGGTATACGATTCTTCGCCAGTCTAACTGCCTACCACGAAATACTACCATCCTCACATACACGTGCTGAGATCCTCTGTGCAGGGGATCTGAATGTATACTACAACGATTGGTTAGGCTCGACCCGGGATGGTCCCGGCGGAGGAGAGGCCTCCTCATTTTCCTTCCTTGACGATCTGGCACAGACGATCAAACACACAACACAGACCGACCGACCATCAAGACTACTCTCTCCCAACATATTCGATCTCATTTTTGCCTCTGAAACCTCTCACTATCATCACATTATTACTGCCCCTTATGGTTCTCTTACCGGAATCTTATTTCCGTATCTTGTAGATGGCCACACCACCAGCCCTCTATCTCCGCTCTGAAAAGCTAGCTTTAGCACTGAGGGAGAACTGTGTAGTTATCCACGTGCGGTTCTTTACTGACTTTCACTGGGATGGATATTGCTTCGCTGCTCGGCATCACGGCTGAGCTGTTCTTTGTAACGTCAAACACACTTACATGAAAAGACTCTGTGCCGAAGATATCTTCTCCTGACAAATCTGTATGAACCTTAATATTCTAGTTCTGCAAATCTACTGTCTGAGATGAAGGTTAAACTAAATCTCACACATGACCATAGACTGATTCACTTCATGATGAACAAGGGGCATGATGGTTGCAATATCCTTTTCCCCGAATGTGAGCTTGACGCATCGCTGACTACAGACAAAGCTACGTCCCCAGGAGAGCACGGTATTGCTCCTACCCAACGAACCCGGCAATCCCCTTACTGCACTATATAACATGAGCCATGTGACAGGAATTCTACCATCTTCCTGGACAAATAGCCTCATCGTTCCAATACCCAAATCCAACCAACCTGATGTCTCTAAACCTGCATACTTGTTTATGTAAAACCATTGAAAGGATGGTACTCAGTCGTCTGCTTCATAAAACTACGGAGCATCTGTTTCCCAGTCTATATGGCTTTACGTACAATGAGAATGTACATCAAAGCATCATCACCATTTCATCTCTTCCTCGACCTTAAAGCTGCTTTTGACATTGCCAGTCGACACACGATCCTGTATGAACTTGCCAAAATGGATATAGGGGGCTGGCTTTCGCACTGGATCTCTGGCTTCCTGTCAAACTAAAGATCATCTATTCTGTTTTAGAGAAACAAAAATTAAATCAAAGAGTCTAAACTATTTAGGCGGTGTGCTCATCCCCACCTTGTTCAAAATGTTAAGAAACGCTCTTCTTCAGTCCATGCTAACGAATACCGAACACAATACCGAATACCTAACACAACTGGGCATAAACAATACACACAGTATACTCAACCAGGAGTCAGATATTTATGAAAGGCTAAGTCTTGCCATCTATGCTGAGGACACCAAAATCCTCAACGGACGTCACCCTAAAAGAGGGGGTGTCATCAGAGAGATATGGTTGAATAACGGGTCCCAGATGGATTATATAAGAAAGTACCAGTATCTTGAGTTAGAAGTACCAACACTTGACGTTGATGTAACTTAACCATCAATGTAGAGAGAGGCTTGAGGCACCCAGAGCTGTGGCTGGCCCTAACCTTCAGTCTGGCGTCAATGTCAGAAGTGTTAAAATGATGTCCATCGCTCACATCCGCTGTATGATTGATTAAGTCGGGCGTCTGCTTGCTCCAGCGCCTGAGAGAAGGTCTGGAAAGCTCGAGGAAATACAAAATGAAGCTATGAGAATCATTCTTGGCTACATTAAAACAACAAAGATTCGAAACCTGAGGAAAGATCTTGGTCTCCCTAGCATCGGAGACAGAATAACTGAAACCATCTTCTTCCTGGGATAGTCAGACAAGCACATCCCAATCCAAGTAAAAGAAGCCTTCTAGACCTTCTCAGGTGGGAGACATCCGTCCAGATGGGTCACTACAACTGCTGCTGAGCTTAGAATGTATGGAATTCATGAGCTCTACCATGAGAGATAACAACATCACTATCTTGCCCCATGGGAAGTTAACCTCTTTGATATAAGTGTTCTCCCATCTTTCTCCCATTACCTCCACTCAGGTCCCAGCCAGAGTTAGTATTAAGAGTACAAAACGACGCCCGTTACCACACTCAAGCCATGACTCACTTCCCAAGCCCTCTCATCCTCAACAGATTGCATACTTCCCCCTCTCTCCAAAACTCTTACATTCACCTCCCTAACAACCCCATCCATAAACAAATTAAACAACCATGGAGACATC
>JAUUDZ010412847.1:0-14966 GCA_032361705.1 Panulirus versicolor | reverse complement strand
GAAGGAAGAATGTGGTTTCAGGAGCGCTAGGGAATGTGTGGATTAGGTGATTACTTTGAAGAAAACGTGTGAGAAACACTTTAAGTAACAGAACGGCTTGCATCTGGCATTTATCGTTAGGTAGAAGACATACGATAGGGTTATTGGAAATACTTTGTGAAAGATATTACAATCATGTTGAGTAAGAGGAATGGTACAAGAAGCAGTAAAGGATTTCTATCAAGAGATTACAGTGTGAGTGCAAGTAGGTACATGGGAGTGTGATGGGTTCCAAGTGTAGGTTGCTCTGTGGCAAGAATATGCCACGTTACCATGGCCGCTTAATCTGTTTATGGATGGGGTGGCGAGGAGGATGAATGCAAGGGTTTTGGAAAAACGGGCAGATCTGCAGTGTATCATGAGTGGAGTAGCCGGGAGGGTAAGTCACTTACTGTGTGCTGGTGACACGACGTTGATGGTACATTTGAGAGCGAAACTGCGGAAGCTGGTGTCTGAGTTTGGAAGAGTGTGTGAAAGGAAAAAGTTGAGAATAAATGTGAATAATAACAAGGCTTAGCAACGGTGATACAGGTTATCTGAACTGTGAAGGAAAAAGCAAAGAACTTGGAAGAAGCAGTGTTTCATTTACTTCGGACTGGATTTTACAGCGAAATGGGCAATGGGACCTGAGGTGAGCCACAGAGTGAGTGAAGGGACAATTATCGTCCTGGGCGCACATTCTCTGAGGGCAAAGATAAGAATAATTGACACATCGATATTTAAGTGGGGGAAATCCCTTTCCAGTCACTCCAGGAAAGGACTCTTCCTAAATTTGATTGTTAGTGCTCAAATCTATTATGTTAAGAAACCTACTCGCGACTAAAATACATCAGAGTTAGCTGTAATTACGAATATGAATTTCGTTAGCAACGTTGAAGATTAATAAAAGTTTGCGACAAGTGATCACCGACAAATCCCTTTTGAGGTCACTTTCAGCTATGCATAAAATGTTGGTCAACACAACAGTCGTGAAAAGATATTCAAATTATAACTGCAGACTTTAATGATCATCACGATACTCTTGAATGACAAACCTGGGAAAATATAGTCAATGAAAACAACACGAACTTAGCCTGGAAAAGCTCCAGTATAACCTTCAGAGCAGTGGAGGGAACATATGTGCCAATCTTCAGCAGACAATCTGTTTTTAAAACGAAGCCATGTGGTGGGACGAGGAAATAGATAAGTGCCTGTTGTCTAAAGAAAACAGTACATAAGAAACTCAGAAAGACCAATAACCATCATGATGGAGTACGTTATGTAAATTTTAGATATAGAAACTAGGGGACTTAAAACGACAAAGTAAACGTCAAAAGGAAGTGTTTACGGTATAAAATAGAAAAGAATAAGGAATTTTATAGTTATCGTGGAACCATGAGAGTCATTCCTAGTTAAAACTGGTCCATTAAATACGGAAAACGTTGACTTGGTTCATGACAAAGAAGCAATGGCAAAAATAGTAGATAACATCTTTGGATCTGTATTAACGAACGAAGACACAACTCACGTCCCGATTGAGAACGTTCTAAACAAACTGACACAGAAGCTGAAGATATACTATCAACAATACACGGAATGAACATAAATAAAACGGCAGGCGTTGATAACTTATATCCGTGGACAGTGAAAGAGGCGAAGAACGGGATAGATGAGGCCTTAGAATACCCTCTTCAGTAAGCCACTTGCTACGGAAAAAGTTCCAGGTGAACGGCGGTTTGCCGAAGTAACACCGATATTCACTGTCAACGCAAAGATATTTTCGCACTTAGCTTAACTTGTGTGAATAGAAAAAATCCGTAAAGCATAAATCGAAATACATTTGTAAACCATTTCGAGGAAGGCAACTTAATCAGCGATTCTCAGCATGGCTCTCGACGATATCGCTCATGTCTAGCAAATCTGCTTGAATTCTTTTATGATGTAATCAAATCGTAAGACGAAAATAAAGCTGTTGATGTCATCTATCTAAATCTTTGAAAAGCTTTCGATAAGGATCCACAACAGACATTATATGGTAAAAAATTAAGCCCCATGGTACTGGTGAGTTTGTACTTCGGTGGATAGGATATTGGTTGACTGGCTGTAAACATAGAACTGTGAATAAAGATCAAGACTCAGAATGGTTGGACGTCATAAATGGTGTGCAACAAGGATCAGTCTTGGGACCGGTTCTCTTTCTCAAATATATCAATGATAATGATAACAAGCTGCAGTGTATGATCTAAAAATATGAAGATGTTAGAAAACCGGGAATTAAATCTACAATGAACTTGAACATATAGAGCTTCATACTGAAATAATAAAGTGATAAACTGGGCTTAAAGGTGGCAAATGAATTTTAGTATCGATAAGTGCAAGGTTTATCATATCAGTAATAAAAACGAAAAGGCAAGCTACAGTATATAATCTGTTGAACTGCAAAAAAGTAAATGAGGAAAAAGACTTGGGTGTGATCATCTCTGATGACCTTCAATGATGTTAAGCGGTGCACAGAAGCAGTGAAATGAGCAAACAAAATTCTTGGATTCATAAGTAGGCCCTTCGAATTCAGGTTTAGGAAATCATCTTCACACTTGACTATTCCATGGTTCGTTCTCTTGTTGAATATTATTATCAGTTCTGGTCATCTTACCTAAAGAAAAATGAGATAAACAGAATGGACGGAGTGCAACGTCGAGTTACCTAAGTGATTTTCGGGCTAAGAAATAAATCCTATGAGAGCCGACTAAACGATCTGAATCTATTTAGCTTAGAAAAGAGAAGGTTAAAAGGTCGTCTAACTGGAATATTAAAAAAACAATCAAAGGCTTCGATACTCTTGATCTAAAAAGCTACTTATTATTTGTTCGTCCGATTTCACTTGTAGTATTGGATACAAACTCGTGGGCAAACGTTTTACTTCGAGTGAATCGAAGTATTATTTCTTCAACAGGATTTTTTTTTGATGCTGAAGGCTCCGGTCACAAACAAAAGTCCACTTCAAGCCCGGACCTTAACTGAAACATAGAGGGAACAATGAAAAGGAAAAATAAGAAACAAGGAAAAGTATCTACGAATTCTTGAGGATGAAGAAAATAATCAACATATACCTGGTCATAGTTATAGGGAAAGACATGAGAAGGTAAAGAATTCCAAAGCTTCGAGGTGTAGGGAAAGAAGCAGTTATCAAAGCGGCTCACCCTTGAGTTGCTAGTGGCCACACAGTAATCATGTGACAGAGCAGCTTGCAGAGTATTGCGTGGTCTAGATAGTGGTGGAGGCACTCAAGCAACCAGCACTTGGGAGCAAAAACCAAAATAATACCTATAGAAGAGGGAAAGTGAACCAACATTACGGTGTAGGGCAAGTGGGTTAAAGTTTGAAGTTATCCTGGAAGAGCTTATAAGTCGGAACGCTTACGACTCACCTCTGTCAAGTAAGGATGCAGAGCTAGATGTAAGAGCAATACTTCATACATGAACAAATCAATATTTTGAATAAACAGAGCAATTGTTCAGAACAAAAGAAACTTCGATATCTAAACAGGAATCCCAGTTTCTTAGAAGTAGACTTAGCTATTTCTATGATTTGGGGAAACCAAGAAAGAGTGGCAATTACAGTAATACCAAGTATGTCCATGAAGTCAAGACTTGGAATAAAAGAACCGTTCAAAGAAGAGGGGAGAACTGTGAGGAGTTTTCCATAGAGAGAAGGTTAGAAACTGAGTCTTGGAGGCATTAGCCAGATTTCGTCTACCCCAGTTAGATACCCTGGACAAGTCTGAGTTTATTGAGGAAGTTGTGCCGAGACCAGATGCAGATCGAGTAAGAGAAGAGGGAACAAAATTTAAGGATGAGGATGAATGCAGGTTTGAGGTGTCAGCGCATGAAAGAATTTGGTTATTCTTGGAAGGATAGCAACTGCAGGGGGCTTGACAGAACCTTGAGGGACACCGCTGTTGATGTAGGAAGGGGAGGAGGTTGATCTATCAACAATTATAGTGGTTGAGATCAGTACTAAGCTGAAGTTTAAGTTTAAAAATAAGACTTACATTATTTGCATCTCCTTAGTCACACAGACAATCAGAAGGTTATTCTCTTTGAGTAATCTATACATTTATCACACTAGTGTGTGAGTTTCTGATTATCTTCCACTAATAGCCTTGAAAAGACCCACTGGTCTGTTGCTGCTTGCGTTCCTTTGTAATCCTTTGTTCTGATGGTATAGCGGCCCCGGTGGAAGTGGCAGATGGGTGTTTCATAAAGATAGAAAGGACTCCTGATGTAGGATGAAAGTAGTGAGGATATACATGAGGGCTTAAATTTACCACGGGTACACGATCCTGTACAACCTATCGCAAGTCTAATCCGGTGTAAACTGAGGAGGCCTTTTTGTTTCCTTAAAGTGGCTACCTGTTGTATCTACAAATAAAAATGCTCATATTTCTCTCTAACTGCCCTTTTCTTCCTAATTCTGTTACGTATACTGTCCCATTTCTAACAGTTCATATATATAAGAGGCGTGGGCCTTAGATGACAAAGTACGGAGGAGGGTGAATGTGTTGGAGATATAATTGTTGAGGACAATATAATATATGAGAAGTTCTGACCAAATAAGAATTGACAGGATGGTAGTCTTAGAAATATGAAACTAAGCTGAAGAAAGTGTGCTGAATTAAACTGGACTTATGGAGATGACGAGTGAGGAGATGATGATTAAGAGGGGTAAACATACCGGAAGTGGATGGAACGAGGAAAATGGGAGAACTTAGGGCGTTTTTCTCAGCAAGTAACGCCCATACACTTCATTTTTCACTAGCAACGTAGCTCTGTCATCCCCCACCACTCACTACCCTTTCTAACCTGCACAACTCCCACCTTCCGCATTCCACCACTTCTCTCGCACAAGTCAGCAATGTTTTCCTAAATAACTCCCATTCCTCATTTCTGTATTTTCATCTAGTCTTATCTTTTGTCATTCAACACTCAATCCCTTCTGGTATCTCTTCACAAAAGCTCCTTTTCTAAGCTCACTTACTTTCATCATCTTCTTCTTACCCCTCTAATTTCTTTTATTTTTCTGAAATTTCCTGCACATCTTTACCCTTGCCTCCACATGCAATGATCAGATATCCAATCAGCTGCCCTCTAAGCATAATCACATCCATAAGTCTCTCTCTTTTGCACGCCTGTCATTCAGTACATAATCCAAAATTTGCCGCATTTCCATCAGTCTTACTCATCCACGTACACTCATGAATGTCCCCCTTTTTATTTAAACTCGGTATTTCTAGCCACCAGTCCTTTTTTTAAGCACACAACGTCATAAGTGGTTCAAAATTTCCGTTCACATCACTTATGTCCGCCATTTCCCTTAAATTATTCCCTGAATTGCCTCATTATCCACTTTTGCATCCAAATCATCCATCACTAATACCTGAACTCTCGAATCGAAACTGCTGATATACTCACTCAGTTCCTTCTAAAACATTCAACTCTATTCACCTCTCTTCGTCAGTACTTCCGTGGCCAGCAGCACAAGCATTAATGATCACTCACCTCTCCTAACCCACTTTCACTGTCACCAACATAAGTCTGGGGGTCGCTTCTTTACAATTTTTCACACATTCCCACAAATCCTCCTTCAACCAAAGTCCTACCCCTTCCACAGCCTTCGCTTTCACACTAACGCCTGGCTTTACCCCTTAGACATTCCCAAATCGTTGTTTCTCCTTACTCTTGTGCTTTGCTTAATTCATATTCAGAACATCCAGGTTCCTTTCTTTAAAGTGACCGACTTGACACGGGAAAAAAATGTCCTTATCATAACTATCTTGGACAAAGATAAAAGTAAAAGAGAAATAAGGAAATTAATTAAGCCTCTGCAGGTGTTGGTAGACTTGACTCTTAACGAAAGGTTATAAGAATAGAGAAAGATAAAAGAAGGATGAAAATCATACAGCTCAGCTGTTCAAGGGAAGGAGGCATCATAGCAGCCGGTCTCAACACAGAAACTGTGTAAAGCAGCAGCTAAATGAGAACCACGGATCCAAACCTTAGCCGTGGGGATGCATGCAGACAGCTCACTAAAACAATGGTCAAAATAATACTGATAGAACAGAGAGAGAGCACGACCCTCGCATTCATCTCTCTCATCACCACATCCATAAACAGATGAAAATACCTTGGTGATATCTTACACCCTTACCTCAAAACAACCTTCATCTTGAACCCTTCACCCTCATCTTTACCTACTCGCACATCTGCCTTACTTTCTTGATATAAAATCCTTACTTTTTCTTATAGCTTTCTTCCCACACCATTCATTTGTATCGCTTTCCATAGAGATCTTCTGTTAACCCTATCATATGCTTACTCCAATTCATTTACAAATCCTGTTTCTCTAAGTTTTACAAATTCTTCTGTTTCTCGAAGTATTTCTCAAAACATTCTTCAAAATAAACACTTGATCAGGAAATCCTCAGTCTGATGCTCTGAGAATACCATCTCACTCTTAATCACCAGTCTTCCATACAACAACAATAAAAAAGATTATACCACTATACATAGGCACTGTACTGACATTCCGCCAATCCTCACCATAATCTATAAACACACTGAAGATCCTAACTAACCAATGAATAGTACATCCACTTCCTTTCTTAAGAAATTCAATTGCAATACCATCCACTCCAGCTGCCTTTTCATATTTCATCTTACTCAAGGCTTTCCCCACTTCTCCTCTTTTTTTTTCACCAACCACACCGTTTGCCAAAGCTCTCTACTTCGCATACCTCCCCGACCCAGTCACCCCTACAGCTCCCATCTGCTACCCTACCATCAAACACGTAGAGTGCTCAATCTATCTCTTCTTCACTTTATTTCTTCCCATTACCACCTGCCAATTTGCCCCCTCCACCGATGTTCCCATTTGTTTCCTTGTTTTTCCTCACGTTACTAACCTCATTCTATAAAAGTTTCTTATTTTCCTTATAGTTACTCACACCATCTCCCATTTGCACTCTTTTTCAGCCCTTGTACTTTCCACTTGACCTCCTGGGGCTTACTCTGGTACCTGTAAGTCATTCGCACTTCTTCCCTCTTTCTCTTTCACTAGCAACTTTATTTTGTCATCCCTCTTCTCACTAAACTTTATCACCCCCTTGCATAACACACACTTCTCTTGCACATGTCAGCACTGCTTCCCTAAACACCTCCCATTTCTCACCCACTCCCGTAGCTTCATTTAATGTTACATTTCGCCATTCCACACTCAATCTGTAGAATGTCTTCACATATGCCTATCGTCAAGCTCACTTATTATCACCATTCTCTTCTCACCTCCATCACTGCACATAGTTCGAAAGTCTCGACAAATCTCCACCCTCACATTCACCAGGTAATGATCAGATATCCAGCAGTAGTGTAGTTTAGCGTAGTGTTACACATGACCTTTCTTGTCTTTTCTAGATACTCCTGGAATCACATTTGCATCCATCACAGCATGAAGGAAGGTCTAAATCTGAAATGACCCCGAGGTTATAGTCGTCATTCCTCCGGGCGTGAAGAATGTGTTAAACGCTATTTCATGATATATATCTATGATTCTAAATTTATACTCCTTAATCTTGATTTCTTCCGCTGCACCGTATATAGCATGTACAATGTATTACCATGACGTGTTATTTCTTGTCTGTTAGATCTTGGGACGATCATTATAATTTTTGGAATACGTTTTCATGTTTCACGTGAGATAAGATGGTTCTGTATTTTTCTACATAAACCTCTTCTGCAAAGGTCTATTTTCCGGAGTGAAGCTTTACGTTCAAACTATGCTACTAAAGGTATTAAAACCCACTATACCGTAGAGAATACCAATGGCAGGACAACAGGGAAGGCTTTAATCCTCTGACCACAGTATGCTTGACTCTACTTCTGCTATAACACTGTGAGGGAAATGTTACCTTATGTCTCCACAGTGAAACTAGCAGTGTCACTCTACCTATACCTGACCACTTGCTGGTTGACCTGCGTTGGCCTGTGTTGTCACGCGCGTACCATGTATCACTGGTTGACATTTCGCCCACCTCGCTATCTGTGTGGAGGGTTATGTAATCTCTTACAGTTTTTCGATATCTGTAACAGGGACCCGCAGGGATGGCAGAGGCACGCGAGTAAAACAATGTTCTCCATGTCTTCCCTGCAGAGCTTTGTGTGAGGTTCAGAGAAACTCCCACAGACGCCAACACCAGCACCTTCAGGCACCCACGCACTCAGCCACCCATGTTCCCAGGCACGCAGGCACCGAGAAACCCAGGCGCAAGGGCAAGCATGAAGACACCCTTGAAGGCAAGCACATATGTATCCAGGCAACCTATGAACAGAGGCTTAAATGAACCCAGGCACCCACGCAAGCAGGAACAAAGACATCCACGCAGAGTACCAAAAATAGCAAACAAGAGAAAGCGTCAGCTGGTAAATAGTAAAATTTCATCTAAATACACCGATATGGGAATATTCATTCGGCTGTTCACCTAGTACATTAAACAAAATTAAGAATACGAATCTCTAGTTTGATTACTACATTTACAGAGGCAAAATGAACTAATACAGAAGATCCAGAGAAGGACAACTAATATGATACAAGAATTAAGAGGGATGAGTTATAGGAAAAGGTTAGAGAACATAAATTTGACCACGATGGAAGAGAGAGGAGGAAGGGATAGCTTGATGTAAACAGTGCACAGGTTTTCGAAGATATCAAGAACAGAACAGCCACAGATCATGATATGAAATATAGCAAGGAAATTCTTAGAAAATTGCTGAATACATTCATAGCGTGAGAGTAATGGATGAATGGAAGAATCAGAGTTAGGTGATCGTGAATGTGGACGGCATACGAAAGCTTAAAAACTTGAATGATGGTTGAGAAAGTTCAAGAGATGGGGTATGACGACTTTTGACCCCCCTCCCCTCTCCCAACACACACACACACACACACACACACACACACACAAACACACACACAGTATAGTACAAATTGGTAACTACAAGGAGACCCAGGCATGCAAGAACCCAGGCACACTCCTGCCCGAATATGTTTGCAATAAACGCAAAGGTCATGAAGGAAGTGAAAATGTGGAGGACTGCATCATCTTATGAGGGGGACTTAGACACACTCCGAAGTTGGTCTGACACCTGGTTGATAATGCAGATCATCCCAAGTGTATGTGAAGGTATGAGGATGGGTCATAACGAAATATGGCAGTACAGAAAAAATCACTTGCAGAAATCTCTGTGTGAGAGAGACTTGGTAATCGACATCGTTCCTCCAGCCTCCATCTTAGGAGGATAGTTAAGGTAGCCAACCATCTGCTGACATATTTAGAATTACATTCACGGTCATGGATGAGGAAATCTTACTAAAATGTTCACGTCCTGCACAAGGCCAAAGCTGAAATAATCTTCTCAAGTTTGGTCATTTACACCTAAAGAAGCATAAAGACTTCATAGAAGTGGACAACAAAGATGGTGTCAGAATTCTAGGAGCTGAGTTACAGGGAAATGCTTGGAGCCTCATATGTGCCTATCATGAGTAATAGAGAAGTAAAGGATAACCTGTTCACAACCTTTAAGTTTCTGATCCAGACTCATAACAAAGACACCAAACAGTTGTTTGAAAGATGTAAGGCGAGAGAAACTAGAGACCATAATGAAAAATTAACGATAAAGCTTTTTAGAAAGGATGCAAAGAACCTATCTAGTATAAGAGCAATGGATGAATTGAACAGACTGAATAAAGAAGCATAAATTGCGGACAGAATAAACAAAATTAGACTGTCATATGATGATAAAGACTGTTGAGTACATGGGGTCCCGCTGGTGTACAACACCCTTCCCGTAAAGGACAAATAGATAAATCACAACCTGGTAATAAAAAAGGCATACAGGCACATAAGAACACTGGCATCTAGGTACGGAGCCACTCAGAAACACAGACACTGACACACAGACGAACCCACGAACGCAAACACCAACGCATGCAGACATCCATGCAAACATGCACGCAGGGACGCAGCAGCGCAGGCAGAAAGGCACCCGAGAAATCAGGCAGCCAGACACACAGACATCCAAGCAAACAGAACTCCCAGTCATGCAGGCCACCTTGACACATATGTACCCAGGCACACACGCAGAAAGAAACACAAACAAAAGGGGCAAATAGACACCCACGCATTCTAGCACCCAGTTTCACAAGCATAAAGGCACACAGACACACAGACACTGAGGCACCTGCTCGCGCAAGCACCAAGACACATATGCCCGCAGACATCTAGGGACACAAGCACCCCAGGAACTCAGCCACTTAGACATACAATCACCTATGCACTTAAGCTCTCAAAAATCAAGAAACCTAAGCACTTATCCACCCATGCACCCAGACTCACAAGCACCCGCGTACGCAGTCACTCATGCAAGCAGGCATCCTGGCAGCTAAGCACACAGGTTCTCTGGTACTATGGCACTCAGGGAGCCAGACATCCAGTCACTCAGCCACCAGGGACCTCAGCCACCCGAGCATATAGGTATATGAAAAATGTCAACAGATGGGAGGTGACCTTAGCGAGTTAAAAATGTAGTGATATAACTTGAACAAAGTCATTTCAGTTCAGGATATTCAACAGATTTATATCAAGAGGAAAGAAAGTATAATGATTAGAAAGAAAAAAAAAAGTCAAATGGGTCTATTCTAGCTGTTCATGATGATGAACGAGAGGAAATGCCCATAAGTGAGGACATCAACCGATGAAAATTGTGATCAGAGGGAGGGGGGAAGCGGGAACAGCCTCTGGGGCTGGTCAGTAACTCAGAGCATTACGTCTAATGCAGTGCTACAAAAACCTAGGGACAATGAATGAAACAAAGGAACACAAATAATAGGGTGAAAATGTAGGGAAAATATATGCACCTAACTGTCAGAGAAGGAATAATCGTGAGAATTCATATAGGGTCAGAGATTGTTAATAGAACTGGATAATAAAGGAAAATAAGATAATAAAGGAAAATAATATAGGGTAATAAAGAGGTTGACGAATCAGCACGATAGGATTTAGCTGTAAAGTGACAGGCATCAATATTACAAAGAATGATGAACCAGGAAGATGGCAGAAGATAATCGGCGATTATCTCATGGCTGAAAGAAAGTCATACGCCAGATAAAGAAGAAAGGGAAAAGAAAAGAAAGAAGATATGTTCATCAGAAGACCACCAGATGCTACAGGATTGCCAGACGTATATTCTGTCGTGAAAGAAAAGGAGAATTGGTAGTTACAGCTAAACTGTGAGGCACAACCATTCATGGTCACATTTGCTTCTAGCCAGGACGTACTCAGGGAGGCAAAGAAACTTCTGTTCATCAAACGTAATAGATCCAGGGAAGAGAAGGGAAAGCAAAGAATACGATCAGAAGACCAAAAAAAGGGAGACATTTAGCGAGATAAGAGTACAGAACACCCCTGCCCGTAACGCTGAGGTCGGGAACATTAGGTGAGGGTAATATCAATATGAAAATAATGCATAAAGATGCAGATGGATAAGTAGTAAATAGCAATGAGCCGGAACTATAGAGTCGTGTAGGGAAAATGGACCTGAGATGGTTGGAATTTTGGAAACAAAGCTCACTGAAGGGATGAAACGTCACCTGTCCTGTTTACAATATTACTGCCATCAAGGAGTGAGGATAACGACTGAGGAAGAGGATTGGCTCTTCTAGCAAGATATAACCTACGGGTCGGATTCGAATCCTGGGACTGGTCAGGTAGTATGGACATGGTACCCTCGCCGAGATGAAGTTGGAGCGGCAATTAAACCATGGGTGACTGGTGGTTGCGTATTTTAATCTTGGTGTGGCCGAGGTGGCCGGACGCTCCTCCCAGGGTTCGAATCTGACTCGTGCTGTATATTCATTTGTCTTTCTATGGATATATAGCCTTACGTCTAAGGAAATACTGGAAAATAAACCATTTAGATCATGCTACGGGAAGACTATATGTAGGAAAAAATGTTCATAGTGATGTTAATAGCATACCATAATTCCCCAAAGAGTTTTAACGATCTAGAACAAATATACAATGAAAACAATAATGAAACTATCAGAATGGTACATGAAGCACTAAGACATGCATTTCTGAGATTGTAGAATACAAATTATGGTGAACCTTAAATAGAACGAGATGTACTGAGGAAATTTGGATTCTCATTGTGGAAAGCAATCATGGAGACGCAAGTTTTGCGTGTGTTCAGGAAAATTTGCAAAACTAGTATCTCAATGAACACACTCGAATGAACAGGGTTAATACACTATCACTTCTAGATCTAATCTTCCCACACACTAGCATATACATGATACACTAACTGGGAAAGGTGATCATGTATGGCATCATGCATTGGACAAACGAGGAGGATGAGTAGAGTGTTTGTATCTGGACTGCCAGAAAACATTTGACTCAATACTGCATGAGAGGCAGAATAACAAACTGGATCACCAAGCAGGGATAAAGTGGAGATACCTTGACAGATTGCAGGTTTATCTTACAGAAGGAACAAAAGGACGCATGTCAAAGGAGTCTTCTCGAAATGAGATCACCAGTGGTTCTGTTCTGAGACTACCACAATCCTTGACCAAATCGAATGACTTGCAGAAGGTATGGACTCCTATATGATTATGTTTGCAGATGAAGAAGTCATAGGGGAAGTGGAAAGCGAGGATGATCGCATCAACTTACAAGAGGACTAAGACCGACTCCAGATTGGTTTGATGCGTGGTTGATGAAGCTCACCTCGAGTAACTGTAAACTGAAGATGCGTCACAGGTAGAAATATACCGTAGCAGGAAAGTAATTATTGAGACCAACTGTATGCAAGCAAATATCAGCACCGGATTCAAATGTACGGATAAGGATGCATTGAGGAAGCGTTTTACATTCTGCATGAGAGCAAAAATAGAATCAGCTCTTCAGGTTTGGTCACCACACTTACAGAAGCAAAGAGCTAGTACAGGAGGTCCAGAGGAAGGTAACAAAGACGGCTCACAAAGTCAGGAAGCTGTGTTATAGAGTAAGGCTAGGGATCTTAAATTTGCTCACCATAAAACAGAGAAGAGTAAAGGTGACTTTATCGCACCTTTTAAATTTCTAAACGAGATTGATGACATAGACATTGAACAAATCATCGAAAGCCGTGAAGAAATAAAAACTACAGGACATAACTTAAGATTAACCAAGAAAGTTATTACAACAGATGTACAGAAATACTCCTATAGTATATGAGCAACGGAAGAATGACATGAACTACATTTAATAGCAAATGTGGATAATATCCAGAGGTTAAAAATGTTGTAAGAAAGTAGCTCATAAACTCAGAGAATCCAGTAACCAAACATGATAGAGTAAGTTACGTAAATTTGTGTAAAGAAAAACGTTAATATGAGGCGTATATTGCTGAATATAGCAAAAAAAAAAAAAATGAATTTCACAGTTATCTTAAAAGGAAGAGAGTCATTACCCAGTCGATAGATCCATTAAATTCGGAAAACGTTGAATTGGTTCCAGACAACGAAGCCATGGCGAAAAGATTAAATGACTTTTTTACATCTGTATTGACGATCGTAGACACAACCCTTGTCCCGAATCCAGCTTCATTAATAAGAGAAGAGAACGTTCATCAACAAATGGACATTAAAGTTGAAGACATACTGTCAGCAATAACCGCAATGAAATGAATAAAACAGCAGGTCCCGACAACGTTTATCCGAGAACAATAAAGAAGAAAAATGAAATAGCTAATCTCGTAACTACCCTTTTCAATAAGTCACTTGCTACAGGAAAAGTTCCAGACGAATGGAAGTTTGTCAATGTAATACCGATCAAAAAAGGTAATAAGTCATTCGGAAATTATCGTCCTATCGGCTTAACGCCTGTAGTTGGAAAACTTATGGAAACCATCATTCGAGATGGAACTGTAAACCATTTAAAGGACCACCAGTTAATAAACGATTCTCAGCATGGATTTCGACGATATTGCTCATGTCTGACAAATCTGCTTGAAATCTTTTATGATATAATCAACATTGTTGACGAAAATAAAACACTTGATATTATCTATCCATTACTCCATAGAAAGCTTTCGATAAGGTTCGGCATCAAAGGTTAATACCACAGATTAAGCCCCATGGCATTGAGTAGGCTGTATTTAGTGGTTAGAAACTTCGATGACTGGCCGTAAACAAAGAGTCGTGACATGATCAAGCCTCAAAATGGCTAGACGTAACAAGTGGAAAACCACAAGGATCGGTCTTTGAACCTGTCCTCTTTCTCACATATATCAATCATAATGAGAGAAGGCTGCATGACAAGATATCAAAGTTCACTAATGATACAAAGCTGGGAAATAAATCTAGAAATGAACTTGGACGCCTACAATTTCAAACTGACGTAGACAAACTGATGGCCTGGCCTCGCAGGTATTAAGTGAATTTTGATATTCGTCAGTGCAAAGTTTTACGTATTGGTAGAAAAAAATGAAAAGGCAAGTTACAGCATGAATTCTCATGAACTGCAAAAGGTAAATGAGGAAAAAGACTTGAGTGTAATAATGTTTGGTGACCTAGAACCAAGTGCACAGAAGCAGTGAAAACAGAGAACAAAATTATTTGATTCATAGTTAGGGGCCTTCGAATCTAATGCCACGGAAGTAATCATTACTCTGTACAATTCACTGCTTCGTCCACATCTTGAATATTGTGCTCAGTTTTGGTCGCCCTGCTTGAAAAAAGGACATAGACAGAATGGAGAGAGTGCATCGTCGAGCTACCATCAAGATGATTCTTAGACTGAGAAAGGGGATTAAACAGCTTGAACCAATCAAGATGATTCTTAGACTGAGAAAGGG
>JAUUDZ010412846.1:0-26940 GCA_032361705.1 Panulirus versicolor | reverse complement strand
TGACCCTTATACTACAAAAACAGTTCTTTACACCTTTTTCTTCTCATTTCTTGCTTGATTTCATGCTATATCCTTTGGTTGTCATATCCCTGCATCTGTCAGAGAATATTCATTGTCTATATCATCAATCTGATTTTGAAATTCAAAGGTTGTGATCAAGGAACCCCTTACTCTTGTCTTTTCCAAGGTGGGCAAATTTATGGAGTTTAGCCTTTCCTTGTAACTCAGCTCTTAATTTTTTGTACCATCTTTGTTGTCCTCCTCTTCTTACTTTTTTAGGTGTGGTGACCAAAGTTGAGAAGCATATTTCAAATTAAGCCTTATGTAGGATATAAACAGCTTGTTAAACATTTTCTCACCCATATACTTGAAAGCTATTCTATGACAATACACAATTGGTTTCCTCAACTATTCTTCTTATGTGGTACTCTGGTGACAGGTTGAGGATGATGTCAACTCCCAAGTCCTTCTCACATACAGAATTCTGAAGCTTATTTCCTGGTTAAAGATGATCATACTGAGGCTTTCTTTCACTGTCCTATCCTCATTACTTTAAGTATACTTGGGTTGAATTTCATCAGCCATATATCAGACCTACTTTGGGGTTTGTCAAGATCCCCTTGTCAGATATCATCCCTCATAATCTTTGCATCATATGCATATGTACAGAGGTCCCTTACCTACCATGGTTCTGCCAACTTTCATTATCAGTATATGTATGTAGACTATTGAGTACCATTTTACCAACAATTATGTCAGCCTTTGAGTATCCATGGTTTTCATGGAACAATTAAAATCATATCCGTGCATTTAGCAAGTGTGAAGTGGTTATGGGTTGCTTGTGGCTCACCCTGGCAGACCAACATTTCTAGAGAGAAGTATGGAGGCACAGGATGAGTGGTAAGAGTATGGAGGCACAGGATCATTGGTAACATGCTTCCACCATATCATTACCTTACAGTTTTGTAAATTATTGCTTAGTACTTATATAGCATAGGCATGTTTTTGAGGTAAACCTTGTTTATTCTTAACCTTAAAGTTTCATTATAGGATTTAAGGCATGTATATCTCAAGGTAGTAGTTGGTAGACAGCCAATGAACAGGAAGGTATATTACCAGCACTACCTGCCTAGGTATCAGTAGGGTTAGTGACATCTGCTTTGTGAGCATGCACTTTAGTGGTTATCAAGTTGCACTCCTCTGACCCAGGAAGCTGTCTTTTTCTTTCTGCTTCACTACTGGCATTCTGTCAGCAAACATAAATCTCTCCTTGTCATATGTGACACATGACAACACTCAACTCACACAAATCATTCTTCTTAACTCTAGATTTTCCTGTGGTGAGCACTGTGCCCCAGCTTTTGGCAAAATGGTAGGTGTAGTAGATAGAAGTAGTAGGTAGGAAAATTTAGGGAGGAACACTAGGTAGAAGAAGTCATTATGAACATTAGGTAGGAGCCTCTACAAACACTGAGCTGGACTTGCCTTCTGCCAGTGGTCTGTTAAGGGTTAGCCACTAAAGGCAAAGAAATGGCACTGGAGTTCTTTAGTTTTTGAGACTGTTGCTGTGACCAGCCCTTTGACAGTTCCAATTGGAACAGGTGACAGAGACATAGATGGAGAGATAGATATATCTCAAGGGTCACAGCCCCTAACCCCCACCCATTCCCCATAGGCCCTGTACCTTGCCAGCCACAGGGTCTTCCAGGAACAACCCCAATGGTTAAGAGGGTACATCTGTATTCATGGAGGAGACCATACCTTTGAGGAAGTCATTTACATGGATGAAGTAATTCACCCAAAACAGAACACCATGGTACTCCACTGATGTCCTTGACTAATTTACAGAAGGCTGCTGTGATGTGTCCTTTGTTCCGTTCCATTTAGATAAGCTTCAAACCACTAAAGGAGTTTGCAGCTTAATCCCATCTGGTGATTCATCTTCTTAACCAGCCTCCTGTAGAATAGCATGGAATACTTTCTGGCAGTCCAAACACAAACAATCCACCACGCCTTCCTTTTTATCCAAGACTGTGTTTACTCTTTTCGAGAAATCTAAAAGGTTGCAAACAACATGACCTACCTTCTCTAAAATTATGCCATCTCACACTAAGGAAATTTCTCCTCTGTAGAAAGTCATCCATCTGCTTTCTAAGTATCTCCTTATTATCATTTCTAGAACCTCAAAGACCACACCTATCATTGAGGCTGGTCTGTATTTCAGTGTGTTCTTGGTCTCCTTTCTAACAGATAGGTATGCTGTTTGCCCATTTTCACTCCCTTGACCCTTTGCCTCCCTCCAACACCTAAAACAGTATTTCAAATGGTTTGCCTGGTGTATCTGCATGTATCTTAGCACACATGATGAAAGTTCATCAGAACCCCTTTTTATATTCTGTTAATGTCTTTCTTAGATATTATAATGCTTTCTGAAACCCCTTCCCTATTCCATTTGACTGGAGTTTGAGCTACAGTGTCTTCTTTGAACTTGTTATTCAGTTCCTCAAGCTTCCTTACATCCTCTACAATTCTCTGTTCTGAATCCCTTATCCTCATCAGCTGCTCTTCAACTGAAAACTGATCAATTTATCAAAAACTTGGATTTTCTCCTGCCTTGTTCACAATAATTTATTTGAAACTTCTTTGTTCCTCCTTTCTTATTCTGATATACTTGTTCCTTGCTCTCTTACACCTTGCAAATGCTGGCTGGCTGGAGTGCCACCAACATCTTTACTACTGCACATCTCAAAGCTCCTATGCTCTATGCTATCTTTTGTTAAACCAATCAGGCTGTAGTTAGAAGAACAGAAGTCCCCTCCCTCTAGGACAAGATACACCAAGACATGCCTCAAAAAGGCAGAAAAAGTTTAGGTCTTGAGGCAGAGACAAAATGGGCAAGCAAAGATTAGAGATAACTCAAAGGTACACTCCCTCAAGATTAAAGGTAAGGCAAATGGGCCCTGTGCCTGTCACGTTGAAGCTGGGAAAGTACTTGGATGACTCTGCATGATATACAGGACAGTACATAGGTTTAGTGAGTGAATGGGGAACAGAAGTAGACATACAATTATCCAAAGTAGAATCAGAGGAGTATAAGGTGCCAAAATCTGTGGCTTTATTAGCTGGAGAGTTAGACATAGATTCATCAGATTGGAAGAGATGAGTAAAGGCAGAATTACAATAGTTATTAGAGATGCTTCTGGGTAAGGGCCAGAAAGATCTATCAGTAGAAGAGACTAAGTCAGCTTATGTCTTTTTTATGCAGGTGTGCTTGACTTTGTGAAGAACAGCTTTGCAATGATTCCAAAAGAAATTAAAGCTGAGCAGCATTCAGGGGAAGGGAAGAGTTTCATAGCCCAGTAATATGAACCTGATGCAATAGGCATCAGTGCAGGAGCAATCAAATAATGACCAGGGAGAAAAAGAACAGAAGGGATGGAAGATGCCTACTCAACAGCTGATTCCTGCAGTGATGTTAGTCAAAATTTGATCTCTTTTCACTGTGCATTATTACCTGTTTGTTCAGAATGGGAAGGGAGTTTTACACTTATGAGGCCCAATCTCTTAAACATTCTCTAATATCATGCTTAAATGTATGTATGCCGTCTGCATTTATCATGTCCCCAGTCAAATTTTTACTATCATCCAACACATATTATAATAGTAATTCTTTGCATCTTCTTTAAAAAATTCTTGTTTAATTTCATGTTATGCATTCTGGCTGATACATTAAAAAAATTCTCTTAAAGAGCTATCCACAGCCCACATCACTGATTTGTTTTTAAAACTTAAAGGCTGTGATTAGGTCACCCCTCATTGCTTTCTTCCAGGATGGGCAAATTTAGAACCACAATCCTTTCCCTATAACTTAGCTATCTCAATTCTGGTACCATCTTTGTTATCCTCCTCTGAACCTTCTCTATGAGTCATTAGTGCTTCTTTTGGTGCAATGACATAACTTGAGGAGCATATTCTAATTTTGGACTTATGATGGATTTGAAGAGCTTGCTAAATATTTCCTTTACTATTCTTCTAATGTAGCTCTGGTGACACACAAAATCCTGCAAACATATTTAGGTAGGAGTCCATGCCTTCAGGCAAGTCATTTTCATAGATGAAACAGAGCGACAGTCCCAGAACAGAATCTTGTGGCATTCAGTTGGTCACCTTAGCCCATATATAAAAGGCTCCTCGGACATGCAACCTCTGTTCCCTTCCACTTAGATAATATTCTATCCATTGAAGGATTTTCTTACATAAGTGAGACAATCCCTCAATGGATAGAATATTATCTAAGTGGAAGGAAACAAAGGATGCATGCCAAACAAGTTGGTGATCCACCTTCCTAATCAGTCTTGTATGAAGTACATAGTCAAATGCTTTCTTGCAGTCCAGATCTAAGAGGTTTGTTACAAATGAGCTCCTTTCTGTAAAACCATGCTGTCTTTAACTTAAGCAATTTCCCTTCTGTAAAAAGTCCTCCATTTGCTCTCTAATTATCTCTTCCAGAACAGATCACATTCACCAGTGTGACTCATCTATAGTTCAGTACCTGTGCATATTCCCTTTTCATAGAAGTAAGAATAATGCTCACCTTTTTTCAATCCCTTTGCACTCTGCTTTTCCTTTAGCGATATTTTAAACAGTATTTCAAGAAGAGGTTTATGTAGCATATTTGTACACATTTTCAGCATATATGGAGAAGTTTCATCAGGATTATGAGCCTTGTATGGATTATGTCCTTATCGTTCAGGATTATGAGCCTTGTATAGATTATGTCCTTATAGTATTCTGTTGACATCTTTTCTAGATAGTTCAGTATTTTCTAACACTTTCTTTCAATTCTGCTGGTGCTAGGGATATCATTTTATTAAGTTCCTCACATATCCTTACATCATCCTCAACTCTTCTTCCCACTGAATACCTTAGCCTGATCAGTTCTTTAATTGACAACTGACTCCTGATGAATTTATAGGAACTTTTTGATTTTCTCCTACCTTGTCTAAAATATATTTTTTTCAAAGTTTCTTTGTTCCCCCTTTCTTATCCTGGTGTACTCATTCTTTGGTCTCTTATACCATTCAAGTGCTGGCTGGCTGGATTGCTGTCTGCATCTTGGCCACTCAACATTACAAAGATCCTTTACTTTTTGACATCTTTTATTTAACCATTCTTTCCTCTTTTTTACCATTCACTGTGTATTATGGGCTGGAGGTACCTATTTCCTACCACATTGTTCATTTCACAGAGCCTCTCACCACAAAGCCATGGTTCCTAGTTACTGAACTCCTTTACCCAATCTCTGTTATCAGAGAAATTGTCAAGGTTTGTTTAGTTTCCACATTCATGTCTCCTTATATCTTATCATACCTTTGCTCTTTTAATTTCCTCATTTACCACACAGCAAAATCTGAACATTAAAAGATTACTTTTTACAATTGGTATATCATATATAATACTCGCAATATTCATCCTAGTACTGTATGTGTGAAGATATGATCTAATAATGATGATGCATCAAACCATCTCATCCTGGAATGCTGATATATGAAATTCTCCTGTATGCACTTGAAAAGCACGTCTCTGTCTCCATATCACCACGAGTCCAAATTTCCCATATCTGTCTCTTTACAGTTAAAATTCCCTATTACTATCATTGAGAAATAAGAGTTTTATAGCTTCATGTACCATACAGACTAATCCTTCATTGTTGTTTATTTCTTCTGGATCACTACAGATTTTTGGAAGATCACATAACACCACAATGCATTTCTTCCCTAAAGTTATTTTTCCCATTATGTACTGTCTGAATTAGCATGTTCCACTGTTTCTTAAAATTCTTGACTATCTTTTATCAAGAGGGAAAATCTTCTTCCTTTGCTTTCTCTTTCCCTCCTTACAATCATTTTACAATCAAGTACTGCTTTAGGCAAAACAAGTGAGACCTTATCTTTTAAGTGTGCTTTGTTTCCATGACTCCGACAATATCAGGTGCACTTACCCTTGTATGATTCTTGAATTCTAGCTCTTTACCATAACTATTAATCCATTGCAATTTAGTTACATTACTTTCAGTCTAAACTTTACCTTCTCCTAACACTCCTAGTTTTTAGTTTTCAGACTGCACCTTGGCTTCTCTCCCTTTGATTTATCACATTTAATGAATACCCCAATGAATTTTATCTTGTCTTTAAGTTTCATATATCTTTTAAGTACCTCCTGGACAGAAGACCATATGTCAAGTGTAACCCTAACTGGTCACTGCATTACAACCTGATTATATTACAAATTCTTCTCATTTCTTCTATCATCAAAATTGCATATGGCAATTTTGTAGCCTCCAATACTCTTTTGAATTATTTCTTTCCCCTATTTTCCATATCTAGTGTATGATCTTCTAAACAAAAACAGTGAATGATTTACATCTACAGACTTTCTGCTTTACTAATCTTTCTAACTTTGGTGTCAATTTCTGTGACATCTCTCTTTTAGCTAACCAGCACTATTCCTGTATGTCCTGTGCTTTTCTGAACCTTTCATCAACTTGGCCATAGACTTCTTTCACTGCTCCATCTCTAACAATGCATAGTATTCTTTCTACAGTTTAATAATTTTCCTGTGTACCTCTGTTCGCATGATGTTGGGTCTATGTTCCTCTTCATCAATCCTCATGCTCTGTCAAATAACTGCTCCAATTGCTCCTTCTACAATTATCTGCCTACTATTGTCAAGAGATTCTGTTCATGTTGTAGTCCTTTCCTCTAACTAAACAGCTAGCAAAACTGCTCCTTCTGCACCTCCCTCCCAATTGCTCAAAATAGATTGTGTGTGTTTTAGTGCTTTCCTCTAAGTGAACAGCCTTAGAACATCTAGAACAGACCCATCAGACCTTGTCTGCATTTGACTTTTTAATGAATTAACTTTCCTCTGATTATGTACCTCTTGAATCCAATCCATCAACTGAATTTTTTATTCATACCCAATAACCATAATATTTCATAGATTCCTAATTTCCTCTCTCATCTCATGACACCTTTCAAGGTCCTTGAATTGATTCATGTTTCCTTAACTCCTCAAATCAACATATGGTCTTGCTTCATAACAGTATCCCATAACATATCCAAATATTTGTTAAAGACTCCTATTTCATCTTGTTCTCTTTTCCCTTTCTGGTGATCCTGTTAAGATTGATTTGTTATGGTACATTTCTGAACTAGAGTCCATACCAGAATGTAGTCCAATTAGAAGAAAAACTTTAACACAGAATTTGGCTTTGTTAGTGTGTGTGTGTGTGTGTGTGTGTGTGTGTGTATGTGTGTGTGTGTGTGTGTGTGTTTCAATAATGAGGAAAACAAACTAACAATAAAAATATTATTTCATTTTGAAAATTAATCAATACAATTTTACAGTACAATGATGACTAGATAAGCCATTTACATTTCACGGTAGTACACTACATTCATAAATCAAACACCAGAGATTCTAGATGCCAGAAAGATAACTGTTCAAGAACTCTCACAAATTCAGTCCTCACAGAATGGAACGAGTTTTTCCCTTAATTTATAATCCTTCTACTTCACAATATATTTAACTATTGAGATACACAATAGAACTTGCTACAAACATTTATTTAAATGGCAATGGTAGCTGAAATTCATTCTGCAATTTCATAATAAAACTGGGTGAAATGTGAAAATGCTTAAATGCCCAAAAAGTAACATACCAAAAGATATTTTCTGTAAAGGTACATGTGAAGTTATAAGACACTGCAGTCCCTCACTGATAAATGTTATGAAATCTACAGGTGAGAAGGTGTAATACAGCATACCTTTATGTCAGTATTTACAATACAGGAATACTATTCAATTTAGTAAAGAAAACATTATCTTGTTATTCATTGGAAGGAAATAGGAAAAGCACCTGGAGTTATACAATGAGAAGCTGTTAGTGAGGCTCAGACTGAGATCCTATAGGGAACAATACCAAATGATCTTGATGAGATGCAAATGATAACAGGATTATTCTTGTTTCATAATAATGACCGAGTCAAACATTACCTGACATTATACTTTTCCACAGTTATATTTACACTACCTGACATGACAATTTTCCACATTTATATTCTAATCAGGAAGATGGTTATACATGAACTGATCTAAAGCTCCTGAAAATAAAACATTTTAGAAAGCTGTGGTTCATTGCTGTGTTGCTTTCATAACTGTCTATTTTGTTCAAAGTATCACGTTTTAATGCATACTTTTTCTGAGCAACTTAGTAACACACTATGGCATGCAAATCCTTTTGTTTACAAAAACAAAGAAACGAATATGTTCTTAAGATGTCAATTTGAGGAAGCAATGTGCAATCTGATGACTATGAGAAAGTCCATCTATCTATCTATATCTCTGACACTTGTTCCCTATGGGAACTCACATCAAAGGGGGACCACAGCAAGTCTCTACTTATCCCTGTCCTTACATGCCTCCCTCACACACACCATTCCATGCATTCTTCCACCATTTCTCTCCCTCCAGTATTCCTCCACTCTATTTGCCATGTCACAGGTGGTCTTCCTCTCACACCAACCCTTTTAATTGTACTATCATACACTCTCCTTGTGAACTCCCACTCTTGCACTCTTTCCGCATGCCCAAACCACCTCAAAGTATTACATTTCACCCATTCTACCACTCCACAACTCATTCCCTTTGCATTCCCTGTCATACCACATCTCTCACACACCCCTTCATTTCTTTCTTCATTCCATCTAGTCACACCACATGCTCTTCTCAAACAGCTCATTTTCACAGCCTAGATTCTTGACCACTGTAACTCATTCCATGTCCATTTCTTGGCTGCATAGGTCAGGGTTGGGAGGACTATGCTCTCCCTTAATCCTTTCCTCACTTTCATACTTACACCTCTACCCTTCACTATTCTATTATGGGACCCAATGACTCTTCTACCCTGTACTGCTCTCTCCCTTATCTCTCCTTCCATATCACCAAACTTACCCAAAACTGCTCCTAAATACTTCAATTCTCTCACTTCTTCCAGTCTTTCTCCCCCAGTATCCAAAGCACAATTCAATACACTTTCTTCTTTCACTCTATATTGTTTTACAAAATCTATACTTTCACTCCTACTGAGCAATCTACCATATACATTTTTCTTTGCTTTCACGGCATTTCTAATCTCTTCTGTCAACTATGCACTGCCCTTTTTATTCCTATATCTCATGACCCTGTATCCAACTAATAATTCTACAACAGTTTTAATAGTATTTCTCTAAACATTTTAAACGCCTCATTCACACATGACTGAATCCCTACATTCACTACACTTCCATCTAAGCTTTAAGTTACCTTCCTTTCATACTCCCCCCTGCATTTTTCCTGATTCATTTCACTTGCCAACACTTTCCCATCTCTATTCTTCCTTACATCACACCTCCAGTTCTCCCTGATCCTCATCCCCACAAGGACTGCTTAAAGGTCAGTCTCCAAAGGATCCTCTCACAACTCTAGCATCTAGCATGACCTTTCTCAATCTTTCATTCACTGCCACAAAGTCAATCAAAGCCTTTTCCTCTTCTCTTCCATCATTTTTCATCCATATATATCTATGGATCATCTTGTGCTGAAAAACGGTGTTTGCAAGGAATAAACTCTCTGCACAAATATCCACATGATAAGTTTCATTCTCATTTACCAACTAACTCACCAATTTCATCACATCCCACTTTCACATTCATATTATGCAATACAAGCAATAAAGCCATATGCCAGTACGGGATGAATTTATTCTGTAATTTCCTAACAGTTTATTACTGTCCTTAGAGTTTGTACATGTTGATAGTATAAGTCAGAGTTTGTGAGGTGGCACCATGGGCATTCACTGATTTTATGAATGGGACATTGTGTGAGATGAGAGCAAAGCAGGGTTACTTTAGCATGGAGAAACAAATTGGAAGTTGCTGCATTATAAGCTAAATCAGAGTAAGAGATGGATAAACTGGTGGGCCACTTTGATAATGAGCACGTGAAGAAAATGCTGATAGTGAACGAATAAAAGTAAAATGTTAGTTTTTGAAGGGATGGGAAATCAGATTGTAAAATCAGTTTACATAATGAAAAACTGGAAATTGTGGATGATTTTACATGTTTGGGAGTAAAGTTTAGAAAAGGCAGTAGTGGGAATGCTGAAGTTCACAAGAGAGTCATGCAAAGGCAAAAAATTGGGGGTGCACTGAAACCTATGGTGAAGAGAAAATTCAAGTAGTGTGCATGGAGTACATGTCCCAGTGCTGATGCATGGAAGTGCAACTCAGGTGTAAATATGTCAGTATGTCAGTAGAAAACAATAAGAAAAGGTGTGGAGAATTTGCACAGTATAGTTGGAGTCAGGGAAATAAATAGAATAACAAGAGGTTATGCAGTGTGAAGTCAAATGTGCATAGATGAAATTCTTTTAGGTTGGTAAGGTCATGCAGAATGCATGGCTAAGGACAGATTGGTCAAAAATAAGAGTGCGGTAGGAAATACAAAGGAAGAAAGAAATGAGGGAGGTAGACCACACAAGAGATGGATGGATGTAATGAAAACTTTTTTTGGGGTCAAAGGATATTTCAGATGAGGATGATATAGGACTGATTGGGGACAACATGCATTGGGAGCATTTTGTGTCTGGAGGTGGTATGAACAGAAATACTGGTCTCACTTGATAGGTCAACTTAGCATGGGTTATGAACAGTATGAAGCACTTAAAAGTGTGGAAGTTTAACACACTGGATGTGTATGATGTGTATGTGTATGATGGGTGCATTTATATGTTACAGGGAGAGAGTTTTGGAATTGTATTGCCCCATTTCTTAACCTTGTATCACATCTTTACTCCTGTGTGCATCCACACACACTTCATTGCAAGTGATGTTTGGAGGCAGGATGTACCTGATCTACCTAAACAATGTGGGAATGAAGTGATGATAATAAACAGAGATACCTAGTACAGAGAAATCATTTTTGAATATTGTCTTCATTCAGTCAGTAATGGGAACATAGAAAATTAGGGTGCACTACACATTCAGCTTCATAAAGAACTGAACTCTAAAGGTCACATTCATCAGTGCAGTATATTGCATTTCCTCAGTCGATGAAAATACCTTGGTGCATAGTGAAAATCTCTGTTACTAATATCATTATGTTGTACTTCATTTTTTTGTATAGCATATTTCAAATTGCAGGGTAACTATGAAAGGTGAAGCACAGGCTATATATCTAATGAAGGGAAGTTATGAAAAGTGAAGCACAGGGTATATATCTTATAAAGAGTAGTAATGAAAGGTGAAGCACTAGATATCTACCTAATGCAGGGTAGTTACGAAAGGTGAAGCATAAGCTTGTGAGTGTTCAAACTACAAAGGCATAAATTTGCTGAGTATTCCTGTGAAATTATATGGGAGGGTATTGACTGAGAGGGTGAAGGTATGTGTAGAGCATCAGGCTGTGGAAGAGCAGTGTGGTTTTAGGATTTGTATTCTTTTTTAATGAAAAGCATAAATAACATGAAAAATCCTAAAATGGGGTTAAAGAAGTGGACCAAGGTGGAGGGATGAGTGGTGGAGTTAGGTAGACAAGGTGAAAAGTAAAACACCTAATGCAGGATAGTTATAAAAGGTGAAGCACTGGCTAAATATCTAATGTAGGGAAGTTATGAAAGGTGAAGCACGAGCTAACCACCTAAAGCAGTGTAATTCAGATAGATAAAGCACTGGCTAGATGTCTAAGGCAGTGTATTTTTGAAAGGCGAAGCACTGGCTAAATACCTAATGCAGTATACAGGGAGATCCTGGTTAACATCAGGGTTGCATTCCTGGAAATGGGGAAATCACTGAGTGAACTGATTTTTCCCATACAAACTCATGTAAAAAGCCTTAACAGTTATATTTCTTTGAGCCAAACTTGGGAAGATGTTCAATAATGAACAAAATAAAGTAATAACCAGCAAAGAATACAGCAGCACATGTAAATACATATAAATATTTTAATATCAAAACACTGTACAGCATAAATCTCAGGAAAAGTTATCCTAAAAAGGGCTTACAGAAATGGAGTGAGGCAGAGGGATGAGTGGCAGAGTTAGGCAGACAAAATGGCAGGACCATCAGTGGATGAAACTACAAATGAAGGTGTAATCTAGTTTGTTAACCCCATTTTTGGGCTCTATCATCACCTGTCAAACAGAACAAGGAATTTGTACTACAGTGTTTATGGAATCTTTTACGAAGACCTAGATACAAGCCTAAACCACTTCGAAGGGTATGTCCTTGACCTTGTATGACATTGTCCCTGAGACATTAAAGATGTTGAATATGGCTATGAAATGTGAATCTATAATAATAATAATAATAATAATAATAACAATGTTAATAATATTTTTGTTTTATCATACTTGATTGCCGTTTCCCTCGTCAGTGAGGTAGTGCCAGGAAACAGGCAAAGAATGGCCCATCCACTCATATACACACATATATACATGCATAAATGCCAATACATGCACATATACACAAGTATACATATCAACAAATACACAGACATATACATATATATACACATGTACATATTCATTCCTGTTTGCCTTCATCCATTTCTAGGGCTACCCCGCCCCATAGGAAGAATATGGTTGAGAGAGCTGAAAAGCACATGATAAAATGGTTTGGACATATGGAGAGCATGAGCTGAGGCTGGGCTGACAAAAAGGATATATGAGAAGTGGAGGGTTTGGACCTATAGAGAGAGAGCTGAGGATGGGTTAACAAAGAGGATATATCAGAAGTGGAGGATACGAGCAGAAAGGGGAGGACCAAACTGGAAATGGAAGGATGGAATGAAAAAGATTTTGAGTGCCTGGGGTTTCAACATGCAAGAAGGTGAAAGGTGTGCGCAGGATAGAGTGAAGTGAAGTGGTGAGGTATGCAGGGGATGGCATGTCAATGGACTGCATCAGTGCATATGAAGCATCCTGGGCAATCCTTGGAAAGCTCTCTGGGGCCTGGTTGTGGATATGAGGTTGTGGTTCTGATGCATTACTCATGACAGCTTGAGAATGGATGGGAGAGAATGAGGTCTTTTCTATTTCTGTTCTTAGCAATGTCTTGCTAATGTAAGAAATGGCAAAAAAGTTTGAAAAAAATAATAGCAGTAGTAGCAGCAATAATTATAATAATAATAATAATAATAGTAATAATAATAATAATAATAATAATAATATTGATAATAATGATGATAGTAACAGTAATAAAGATGATAACAATAATGTTAGCTGTACTTAAAAGAATACTGTAATGATACTAATAATGGCTTGCCTGTGTCTGTGGGAGAAAAAATTTACCTTTGACCCTTGCCATGATGGTTAAGGCAAAGGTCAAGGGTACTGAGAGTGCAGTCATGATTATCTTAGAAGTGAACTTGGTGAAGATAGGAGAGATCTAAAGATGAGGGTGTGAAAAAGAGAGAATAGTGAACCTAACTCTATAAAGACGAGGATATTATGAAGATTATGGTGTGTGGTGAAAGATGTTCGGTCTTGAACCTAAATCAGTAAAGATTAGGTTATTGAAGCTAAGGATGTAGATTTGTTATGTAGGTTCAAGGTTGGTTTAGCGAAGGTAAGAGTATGTAAAAATGAGGCTGTGATATAGAAAAGAATGAAGTATTAAGCTAAAGGAATGTAGCATAGTAAGTATAAGGGTATTACGAACGAAGAGAAAAGTAGTGATCATAAAATCATGCAGGCTAGGTCGGCCGACCATGATCCTAGCATCCTAGGATGCAGTGAAGATAATGATGTAATGAATGAAGCATGACAGTGAATTCTAAGGTGTGGTTAAAGTGATAAAGCTGTGGTAAGAAGGATCTAGCGAAGATGGGAGTGTGATAAAGATGAATTTGGAGTAAAAGTGAGAGTTTAGTGTAGATGTGAGATGGTGAGGGTGAAGGTATAATGACGATTGAAGTGCAGGTGAAGATTGTCTTTTTGACCTAAACCTCAAAACAATCCAAGATAAGTTCAAGGACGACCTCAGGCCCGCCGATAATGGTAATGATAATCCCTGAGGGGATAGAAACAAATCTGCCTCCGTATTCCCCGTATGTAGTACAAGGTGACTAGAGGAGGCAGGAGCGGGGACTAGAAACACTGCCCTTCTCGTATCTAAATTTTTAAAAGAGAAAACAGAAAAAGGAATCCAGCGGGGAGTGCTCATCTTCCTCGAAGGCTCGGATTGGGATGTCTGAATGTGTGTGGATGTAACTAAGATGAGAAGAAAGGAGAGATAGGCAGTATGTTTGATGAAAGAAACCTGGATGTTCTGGCTCTGAGTGAAACAAAGCTCAAGGGTATTGGGAACAAATGGCTTGGAAACGTTTTCGGTGTAAAGTCAGAGGTTGCTGAGGGGACAAAATCTAAGGAAGGAGTAGCACTACCCCAGAAGCTGGAGTTTTGGGAGTGTGTGATAGAGTACAAGGAAAAAGTAGAAACAATATCGGGAAGAAGAGTGGTGGGAATAAGTGGGCTTGGAAAGAAAACTTGTGAGAGGAAATACCAGAAGAGACTGGGTGTAGAACGACAAAAAAAGAGAGCAAATGAAGTGGGAGGTATTTGGGGAAGCAATGATGGCGTGAACAAGAGATGAATGTGGCATGCTTAAGGTGAGAGGTGGGCAGATTAGAAAGGTTAGTGAGTGGTGGGATATAGAAGTAAAGTTGCTGGTGAAGGAGAAAAGAGAGGCGTTTTTGCGGTACCAACAAGGAAGGATTGCAAGTAATTTAGAGATGTATGAGAGAAAGCAGCAGGTCATGTGGAAGATGCAGGGGTTGAAAAAGAGGGCAAATGAGAGCTGGGGTGAGAGAGTATCATTAAACTTTAGGGAGAATAAAAAGATGTTTAGGAAGGAGGTAGATAATGTGCGAAAAACAAGAGAACAATGGGGACATTGGTGAAGGAAGCAAATGGGGAAGTGATAACAGGTAGTGATGGAATGAGGAGAAGATGGAGTTAGTATTCTGAAGGATTGTTAAATGTGTTTCATAATAGAGTGTCAGATGTAAGGTGTTTTGGTCGGGTTGGTATGTGAAGTGAGAGAGTCATAAAGAGTGATTTGATGAAGAAAGAAGAGGTGGTGAAAGCCTTGCGGAAGATGAAATCCGGCATTGTGGTGAGAGTGGATGGTATTGCAGTTGAATTTATTGAGAAAGGGGATGACTATGCTGTTGATTGGTTGGTAAGGATATTCATTGAATGTATGGGTCATAGTGAAGTGCCTAAGAATTGGCGGAATGCAGGTATAGCGCCACTGTATACAGGCAAAGTATATAAAGATGAGTGTTCAGACTCCAGAGGCATGAGTTTGCTCAGTATGCCAATAATACAGTACTAGTGGCTGATTCGAGAGAGAAATTGCAAGGAGAATGCTGAGATAATGTGAGTAAAAGCAAGGTTATTAGGTTCAGCAGGGTTGAGGGACAAGTTAGTTGGGATGTAGTTTGAATGGAGACAACCTGGAGGAAATGAAATGTTTTAGATATCTGGAAGTGGACTTGTTAGCGAATGGAACCATGGAAGCGGGTGAGTCATAGTGTAGGGGAGGGGGCGAAGGTTTTGAGAGCGATGAAGAATTTGTGGAAAGAGAGAACGTTATCTAGAAGAGTAAAAATGGGTATGAGTATTTTACACGAGTATCTTTAAATGAGAAACACAGACAACAGGAGGACCGATTGGCCCACGGCTGGGTTGTCTGGAAAAAAAGGGGGGGAGAGGGATTTTACTTGACAAGAGGATGTAATTCCTCTCAGCAGTTTTCTAAGGTATCACCGACTCCCCATTCCAGCATATTAGCATTCTACTGTCTCCGGTTTATACATTTCACTTCCGGCTTTTTTTTTTTTCAGGGTGTCCCTGAATTTATAAGATGTTTGTTTAAAAGACTTTTGTTTGAAGGTATTTATAGTTTGTATTCACTGCTTCAGACGGTTACTTATTCCAGTGCTCAACACACCTATAGTAGAAGAGGGTTTTTCCCACGTCCATATTGCATCTTTTAGCTTTGAGTTTTATTCTATTTGTCCTGGCAATCGTACTTTCTTGTATTTCGAAAAGACGTTCGTGGTTTACTTTATCGAACTTGTTCAGAATTTTGAACACTTGGATTAAGTCGCAGCGCAGTCTACGTTTTTGTAGGGAGAAGAGATCCAATCGTTTTAGCCTCTCTCCGTAATCCAGATTTCTAAAGGATGGGATCAGTTTTGTCGCGCTTCTTTGTACTTGCTCTAATTTTTCTTCGTCTTTTTTATACTATGTCTGGGGACCAAAACTGGACTGCATATTCAAGGTGTATGGTCTTACTAGAGAAGTATAAAGTGTGAGAATTGTTTCTCGTAATCGATGTTCCTGACTATGAAATCTAACATTCAGTTGCCTTTTTTACTTGCTGCTTGACACTGTTTAGTGTATTTCAAATTGTTGCTAACGACAACTCCAAGGTCCTTCTCTTCAATTACTTATTTAGAGAGTTTTCGAATAGTTTGTAGTTGTAACGTACATTATTGTCTCCAAAGTGCATAACTTTACATTTGTCTACATTAAACTTTATTTGCCATCTGTCTGACCACTCTGCTAGTAAGTTAAGATCTCTTTGAATCATTTCGCAGTCCCGTCTATTCACAGTGTAGTATCATCAGCAAATTTGGAGATCTTAGATATGAGAGGAGTTCTAGGTCATTGATGCATATTATGAAAAGAATTTGGTGTAGGACCGACCCCAGTGGCACACCACTCCTTACGCCTAGCCAGTATGAGGCTTCACTGTTTGACACTACACGCTGCTTTCTTACAGTAAGCCAGTCTTTGACCCATGTACAGAGTTCTTCACCAATTCCTTGTGCTTTGAGTTTATGTAAAAGTCTTTTGAGGTACTTTATCGAAAGCCTTTTAGAAATCTAAATATACTACATCAGAAGGTAATTTTTTGACCCAGTTCTGATAAATCACATAAATCACGTTAAAGAATTACAGCAAAATCATCGGGCAGGATCTTCTTCAGCGGTAACCGGGTTGGTTGTCCGATATATATGTGTTTTAAAAATATGACAATTTTATCTTGCATTATTTTTTTCCATCATTCTGCCTAACAATGACGTAAGGCTAATTGGGCGGTAGTTCAAGGCACACATTTTGTCTCTTTTATGTATAGAGTAACATTTGCTAGTTTCCAGAGATTTGTTAAATATTTTTGTTATGGAGTATATCAGCTGTCTCCTGACCTCCTCTAAAAATCTTGGAGCTAAGTTATCTGGGCCGTTGGATTTGTTAGGATTGAATTGGCCCAGGTATTTAAGTACTTCACAGCTCTTTATTTCTCAAACATTCAAATCTTCTTTGTCAGGTCCTTGAAACATTTTCATTGGTTGCAGTATTCAAGATATTTCTTCAATTGTGAATACAGAGTTAAAAGAATGATTTAGTATGGTAGCCATTTCCTTGTCGTCAGTAGTTAGTGTATCATGTTCATTTCATAATGGTCCAATTCCTTCTTTTACTGTCTTCCTTTGTCTTAGATTACGAAGGTGTAATATTGTTAAGTGTACCTTGTAAATTGTACAGGAGTGGTGACTTAGAATGCAGATCTTCAGATTGAGGAGAAACAGTGCTACTTCAGTAATGGATGAGGATATATGTATTATATGTTTGCTTTGAACAATGTGTGTGTGAGAAATACTAAGAGAAACAAGGATTTAAAGCCTCCAGCCTTCCCTGTCACTTAGATCTTTTACATCTGTTATCATCCTTGTGCTCCTTAATGTCTTCTCTATCAGCTCTGTTTTTCTTTAAGTGCAGTGACCAAACATAAGATGTGTATTCTAGTTTTGGCCTTATGTAGGATGTGAGTAACTTGCTAGATATTCCTTATCCCAATACTTGAAGGCTATTCTGATATTATCCAGAATACAGTTTGTCTCCCTAACTATTCTAATATGGAACTCTATTAATGGGTTAGGACTGATGTTGACTCCCAAGTCCTTCTCATATTTCTTACATGATTTCAAAGAGGAAATTGGTAAGATAGTGCCATACAGGTAAGTAATGGATGGTATGATTCTGAGTACTTTGTCTACAAGAGATGGAAACCCATTTTTGAATGTTTGATATATATATATATAAGGTGTGATCAAAAAAAATATTTTAAAAGATAGTGTACATTTTTATAAGTAGTCCTCTTCAAAGTAATACCCCTCTGATGCTATGCAAGTGCGTAGCATTTCTGCCGCTTGGAAGCAACTCTAGAAGTCTTCAGCTGTGAACTTTTCAACTTCTGCTTTCATATTATGAATGGTTGAATGTCATGAAATTTTCTACCCTTCAGTTTCATTTTGACTTATGGTAACAGAAACAGGAATGTTTTTTAGCTAAAATTTCTTGAATGGAGAGAGTGAGATGTGAAGGGGCTTTGTCATGGTGCAGAAAATAACCATAATTCAGACAGCTGGTGGCAGTTTCTCCCACCTTGTCTCCTGCATTTACACAGTAGCATAGCACACTACACTACCTCTATTGCACCACATATAATAGACAAAGTGTAAACTTTTTTATCACACTTTGTACATAAGAAGCAAATTTGAATACTCCTGTTTTGTATGGTCTCCAACAAAACAGAAATAAACATTAGAAAGAATCTAGTAGCACTTCACAAGCATATTTGAGAGGATGGAACACATGGACTACATCATAAGGCTGAAAGAGCTTCAACTATGTAGCCTTAGAAAGAAGACAGACATCTGATAATCTATCTAAAATGACAATAATGAGAAAGCATCTCATCAGGGAAGATAGAGTCGTCAAGTCTTCAAGATTACCATGGAACATCCAAAGGTAAGTCAGATAAAAATATTTGACAGCCCAACCAAGAAGCTAGACCCATTATTCAGTGTACTGCCAGGAGAAGTTGAGAAATATATATGGAACAACTACAGAATCATTTAAAACTTAACGTGGTGGAAATCAGTTCCAAATGAACCAGGAATCGATAATTATGTAATGCATAATAATGAGAAGATTCGTTTTGTACATCATGCAAGATGTGGTAAGCATTTCACACTAGCCCTGCCATTTTGGCTAAATCTCATCATATGTACTCTTTGGTAGGTTGTTACACACAGAATCCTGCAGTTCTAAGATGAGGCAACCTTATTAACTGAAGAGGAATTAGATAGTTTGAAATGGATTGAACACCTCATAACCTTTGTTACAAATTTTTTTTAATGCGGCTTTTCTTTTTCTCCTGAGTAGATTTTGTAATGTTCAGATGGTAGCCCCAACTCTTTTTAAGATGTAGCTTAGTGAAATGTGCTCGTAAATATGGTAACAATTATCTGAATGGGTGTTTGATAATGATATATGGGTATTTTTCAGTGTATGGAAGCTGTGTATAGAATAGGCTTCTTAAAGAAATAGTGACAATGATAGTGAAAAATGAAATTGGATATTTGACCCAAAAACACCTTACAGATATATAAGGTGTTATGATAACCTTCTCAATGGGAAAAAACTTTTTCTCAGTGATCTTTTAGAAGTATGTTCAGTGGCTGTAGGAACACAAATTAAAAACACTGATAATTATAATGGCTGGAAGGCGGTTCAATGGCTGAATGATCAGAACATATACGACCAAACTCAAGGTTGTGGGTTCAAACCTTGCAGATGCTTAGATCAGTAGCACAGTTCACACAACTGTATAACGGTGCAATGTATGTGAGACAGGAACCAAAGGCACTTAGTGATATTGCTAGCCACATGACCTGCATACATCTTGGGCTTAGAAATTGGTCTGCTTTTAACCACATTAGCCCATGCTAGATAGATAGTATTGATAATTTGATGTAATAAAAAGGAATGACAAAAGTTATAGGAAAGATGGAAAAGTACATCTGTACAAGTCTTTGGAGATTTGTTGTTGGTAAAATGTTATTATGGACCATTCTGTTGAAAGCTAATTACTTAGCATTGTGGCAGCCAAATGGTTAGAGAGCATGCTTATGAAGCTCAAGTTTATAAATCTGAATTCTCCTCATGAGTATCTTAGGTGTGCCCCAAGTACACCAGGCTTTAAAGGAGTGACTGAGGGCTAAAAAGGATTTGAATGTAATTTTAGCTAGATTTCTTCCATACATGTTTCTGTCTGTGAGACTAGTTTGTTAGACACAGTGAAACTATGAACAAAAAGTAAGTAAATCCACGCCAATCATTAAGAGTACTCTAAAGGGTTAATGAAAATAAATTTACATTAATGTCTTTATTATTGTGTTTCCAACATAAATTTAACAGTTAGTTTATATAAAATATACAAAATGAGTAGACATTAATAACAATGGCAATGATGGAAGGAAGAAATTCTAAGTAAAGATATGTATCTTTGATATGGCAGCTAAATACACATAAGATATTCCTAATATCTAATAATGAATGACTAAGTCAGTTACAAGAGATTACAAAAATTAATAATTATTGCTTGTGCTATGCCCTCATAAGCTTTGTTTTTGTATTAAAAAAATTAACTGTCATAATTAGCTTCTTTAAAGTTTCAGATATTCATTAAGTGTTAGTAACAGCTGGTAGAAGCCTATCCTATCACTTACAGATTTTGGTAATATTAATTTGCTTTTTTATTTGCTGTGGCTAGAACTAATTAATGAAGAGGATATATTTTTTTTTCAAAAGAATTGGTCACCTCCAGTTTAGGAGAAATTGGAATGTTTTGGAATGTATAATTTTTTTTATATCTTATGAAAAATATTAGTATAACATCTGACAAAACATAAACATATCTATGTCCAATGGAACAAATGAGGCAGGGCAACTCCATCTGGTTAGTCACAACTGCACTCGAGTTTTGGCCGTATAGGAAAATATTCTTGTCATTTACAAAGACACAAGTTGACAGAAAAAACTCTGTATTTGGGAACAGCATGGCAAGTGGTGTAATACTCTTGTAATGCACTTCTTAAAAAAAAAAGATAAAAAAAATCCCTAAAATAGATTATGTAAGGCAAAAGTTTTTGCACATAGTGTCCAAACATAATAAGCAATGCTGCTGTTGTATACATGTTTGGCACAAAATATTAAATTTATAGTAAAGTAAAGCATAACAAATATATAATGTGGACACTGTATAAACACACTGTTGATACAAGTTTACACTCTCACCAATACTGTTTTTCATAGGAAAATTAGGAATTATGACAAAACCCAATGTCTCCTTAAAATTTTGTTTGTGCCGCTACTATAAATTACAGTTACTTGACAAAAAATATAATAATTACAATTACTTGACAAAAAAATATACAAATCAGTATGAAAACAACACACTAATATACAAACTATTCACATGGAGGAAAAATCTTCATGATATGGCATCAGTATTGTGCTTGTTGATATAACTTGCATAGTGAAACTATTACTAACTTGGATACCATAATATCATCAATGCTTCTCCAGTTTCAAATTAAGAAAGCACATTAAAAGATATCTTTTAAACTAGAAGATATTTGATCGCATGACAAAACCAGGGTCATTGCTAGTGATGTGAGCTGTGGTTATGTACCCAAGTAGCACTTAAATTTTTACAATTCTATTTACACAATATGGAAGATTGAGTTTCAAATCAATCCTATAAATGGGCCATAACTTGGTAATCACATATATTAAGCTGATAAATTTCAGTAAAATCTTAAAGAATAATCTAATGTAAATAGCCTCTATGTATATTAATTAAGCATCTAGTACAGTACACTGAGTAGAAAATCACAATGTTGTACACTTATATGCTGTCATACAGTGACCGCATACACAAGAATTATGGCAAATATTTCATACAGTCATTCACGTGACTATCCTAAAGTTATATAGATTGGAATGATGAAAGTTCATATTAACATCTAGAGAATGTACAATGCAGAAAATTTCAAAATTTTCAACTCATCTGTGCAAGAAACATTTCATTACCCAGAAACTTACAACTATGTCATAAAGAATATATACCAACTGTCAATTGTCCGAAGAAAGGAGTGAAAGTGACATCAGCTGATATGACTTCATGAATTGGATCACCTTTGGTAAAATTTTCTATGGTACTTGTGGCATCATAAAAGTACTCAATCAAGGAAATTTGAAACACAGGTAATTCACTTACACAGAAGCATCAAGACACTGAAATTCTGATTAGCTTATTAGATATATTTCCAAATGCCATCCTGGAATTATGAAATTCATTTGAATAGGAAGGTTGCTACTGTGCTCATTATTTAGATTTGACGTACCTACATGTATTTGTTCCAGTTTGTGTCTTATAAGTAACTGCTACTGTTAAACAAGTTAGGACATTAATCTTTTATATCAGTTATGAAATAAGAATTTCAAGATATAACTACTCTTCATAAAAAGATGTATAAGACATTTGTAGTTACTTTTGTACTTCCAACTGCATTAAGCCCTTATTAGGGTAAATTTGTCAATGTGCAGTTTGTGGGGGGAAATGAAGACAGCTTTAAGATAAGCATAGTGAACAATAAAAACTTCAGTTCATATGACCAGTCATTGTAAATGTGAGGTGTGATGTATGATTCATTATAAATTTTCTTTAAGGATGTAACATTTTCCATGAATGACAATAGAAATGTTTTCTGTCGTAGACATCCAGTAATATAAGAGACAATGTATGAAAACTATTTGAGTAGTTAGAAAAAAAAAAAGCTTAATAATTATATGACACTTTCCTATAACTACATAAAACAGACTGGCTTGGGAGTAAAAGAATATGTCACGTAAAGATGCTATCCCTTCACTGAACCATGTCATCTTATCAGAGAACCAGCTGGACTGAATTTCAAAGTTACAGTATACTGTAATTAACTAAGTTTAAGATCATCTAAAAATAAATTTGTTGGCAAAATTCTCTAATTTATTATAAAATTAGATTAAACAATTAAATTCATCCATATATCTTTTGAGTGTTATTCCAACTGGACTCTATAAAGCCCTGTCATGGTTGAGTACATTGTAATCAAAAGTTTGAATTTTCTAAATTCAACAACTTTCATACTTTAAACCACTCTTTTTTCCACTTCTCTATTTTTTCTCATTTAACTTGCTGACACTGACTCCCTTTCACCAAATGGCATATGCAATGGCAAAACTGTTAGCTGAAATCTCTCTGATCATGGTTTTAGCTTCATCAAGTAATACATAAATGCATATTTTTAAAATAACATTACTAAAATTTCAAACATTTACACTACTTTTCTACTGTAATTTGCAAATGTCATCTGATGATCAAGGTATTTTGAGCTTTTCACTTGTTGCATACTGACATTTTAGTTTTGTGTTTCCTATGGCAATATGGGTAAAGAATACATGTCTAAAGTATGTGACTTAAATTTATCTTATGGCACATATTTCACAATATAAGGTTATACTAAGATATGATATTTAACAATATTCTTTTGTGTAATATCGGCTGAATATCTGTGTTGCTTATAAGTCTGGAAGTATTCATAAAATCCAGTCACAAAGATGAACATGGAGCTGAAGAAAAGAGTTAATCCACAAGCACATTACCAAAGTACATTGTAGCATCACAATATCTAACTGGCATCATACAGTTAGCATACGAAGTTGGTATATATTCTTGATGGTATACAGTTAATAAATGCTGTAGTAATAATAAAAAAAATTTAATATATAACAAATTATACATCATTGCAAACTTGTTTAGCATCATAAATATATATATGAATAGAATGACATGCAATAATTTTGGAAAAAAGTACATTCACCAGTAATAAATAATGAACTGCAATAGCTGCCATTACCTGAAAATTGCATAGTTAAAAAACTCAGTTTTAGACATGAAAAAATTTGACATTTACTGAGAAATCATGTAATTTTTTTTAATGAAATAAACAAAATCTCAAGAAAGATATACAGTATACTTAAATTTTATAATGGCATGATGACCAATACTGCTCAAGGTCTCGGCAGAGACGAAAAATTTCATTTTACAAAAACTTCACGTACTTAATACTAAGGAAATCATCATGTCATAGATAATCTTCATCACTTATGGCAACTTGACTTGCACAAACCTCTTATATGTATATACACAACACTATCACTCTCAAATGGAAGCTTTGTGTGGAACTGATATGCAAGAAAGGTCTGACAGCAGACAGATCCATACTGGGCATTGATGCTGCATACAGAAGACATGCAGAGCTTATAAGGTCTATATTTATAAAAGTACACATACAGTTACTAGGCGGAATATTATAATAGTTTAGTGTATCAAAAAAGGACATGAATATGGATGTCTTAAGAGCTTGTTCCTCAAGGAAAATGTAGAATAAATATGACTTCAGTGCTTAATCAAACTAGTAAGTATACAAATAGCAAATATGCATATGCACATTGGAATTAGTGAAGATTTCTCCTTCAGCTATTCTAATGGGTGGATTTTGATGAATAAATATGAAGCGTCACTATGTTTCCAGGACAAATATTAGTCAGGCATTAACTCGGCAGGAGAAATCATTTGTCCCATCAACAAACTGTTACTTCGTTTAAGAGCAACAAAATTTCAGGTATCACGTGTCATGAACATTATTAAATAGTAGTAAAAGAGAAATTCTACAATGAAACCACCTAATCATCATTTGTCATTACATCAGTTTCTTATTCAAGCCTTACTGTGATGCGAACAATAGCAGTAATACAAGCTGTTTATTTCATTGTGAGCTGATATGCATGAGAAATATGTTGGAAAACTATAGGGTCATCAGACAGTACATCACCTAACTGATATGTCACGAGATTCTTGCTTTCTGACTCACCTGCTTTGATGACCAGTTAGCAGGTATCTCACCTCTTACTATCCAGGTCATGTTGTAACTGTCTATATAAATAACTCCTTTGTCTAAATATGTTCAAAAGGTACAAATGGAAGATAAATATTTCACTAGGTCCCATTAGGTAATGTTAGGGTCTCAGTAACTGATATGTGTAGCATCGCTTAGTAATGATGAAAGATTTTTTTAGTATCAACACAGTCTGTAATTATCATTTATACCAGTCAATACAGTTTTATGATGCATGAGTATGAAGTAACTATTTAAAGGTTAGAAATATTTGTTAAAGAGATGTTTCATAATAAATCTTTCTCTCAGAATCAAATGAAAGGCATATATCAAAAGCATCACTTTAAATGATATTGCTTTAAGTATTAAATCACAGTAACTTTATGAATTATGAAATATGCATATCTGCTGATTAATTCACAGCAATATACCAAAAACTAGTAGAAAGAAACAAGCCTCATGAAACAAATAGCCAATAAATAGGTTAAGGCGAATTAATAATTGCAAGATTTAATATATTCATAATTCCATGATTAGTGCTTTGCTTTATAAATGAAAGATAATCTAATTCAGTGAAGAATATCCTTTACTCTTTGCAAATGATCAGAATCCTAAGGAGTAAAAAAAATTACTATTGTGTGAGTGCATGTGTAATCATCCATTTGTTACTAACTATGAGAAGGGAGTTCTACACTTGTATGTAATCATCATTTGTGTGTTAAGGGGAGAATCATTTACTCTTGTTGCCCCAATTCTTAACCTTGTATATGTACAATGTCTTTACTCTTTACGTGTATACACACCAGTCAAAGCCAGGTACCCATTAATCAACCAGCTCCAAGGGCATGATGAACAGCTGAGTTGACTGTGGCCTACTGCTGTGCCCAAGATTTGAACCTGGATGAGCCCATGCATAAATCATGGCCAGTAATGCAAGCCACTGTACCATGGAAGCCCATGTGTGTATGTATGTGTGTGTGTGTGTGTATACATATATACAAGGTTGACTTCAACTACAGACGGTAAATATAAAGATTATATTTATATAGAGGAGAAGGTAATGTGATTGAACCTGCGGGAAACTTAACACTGCCCTACAGCAAACTGTTAACATTCGGTGTATCGTATTTCACTTGAGTTTTAACACAACTGCATAGTACGCATCTGGGCCAACTCCATGGATAAGGAAGCAAAGTTCATAGTAACAAGACATATACAGACACGAGGGAGAGACAGATAAACAGATAGACAGACATATATAGACACACGTAGATGGACAGGGATACAGACAATCAAGTACACAGATAGATCGAATGACAGAGTGAGACAGATGGGAAGACAGACAAATAAACAGACTGGCCGAATGACAGATAGACAGAGAGCCTGGCTAATACATCTGTCGTGGTACCGTGAGTCAACATGCAAGACGGACGTACAATGGGCTGCAAGCAAGTAATGCTTCCGGTGTGTCAGGTCGTGTGACTCATATTTGCGTGTTACGGGGGAGGCGAGTCTTATACACCGGCCTCCCTCGACCTTGTGGTGACGTTCGATGTCTTTCTTACGGTGTAAACACACAAGCACACACACCCCAGCCTAAGCCAGGTGTGTGTGTGTGTGTGTGGGTGTACACACACGACCTTGAGCGTGGCAGTGGGCTACTGCTGCCATCTGGTGAGCACCCGTGGCACGACCATGTCCACATACACACACACAGACACACACAAGACAATCCACAGTAATACCTGCAGGAATGGAGGTGGTGTTGGGATCTCTTACTACACCCGTGTCAATATTACTCATCATTACTTGTATCCCTGTTCCGGGGTTGGAACCCAGGTCCGGTTTAGAACTGGTGTGTGTGTGTGTGTGTGTGTGTGCCTACGTATTTCTGTGTCCTTAACAGAGGGTGTAACTATTCTGTTACTTCTCTATTCCTAGACAAGATGTCACAAGGCCACCCGATGGCTTCAAAACCATC
>JAUUDZ010412835.1:0-12100 GCA_032361705.1 Panulirus versicolor | reverse complement strand
TCCAAAACAGGCCGGTTCCCTCTAAAGTGATTGGCGCCACACCCTTCGTGCGTGGCGTGGTGGCTGGGTGGCCGTCCGTGTGATAGTGGGGCTGAGTGACGACCCCGCCGCCCATTACCCGATAAACTCGCCACCTGCGTCCCAAGCTATCTGAGTTGCCACATACTCACCTTTGTGTTCCCCTGGAGCAACATTGAAATCTCTTATAATGTGGCTTGGATATGGCCATGGTCATATGATTATATCCTTTAAACAGATAGCTACATTTGCATGTTACTTTTCCCACATAGATATGGAAAAAAAAACATAGTTTTAAGAGCTTTTGCAAGTGTGACTAGGAGATGGGCACTGGCAACATTTCCAGCTATCTCCCGGATGGCGTAATTCCCACGCGAAACCCGCCACCAGGTTTAAAAAAGTCCCCATATTTGGCGGATTTTTGGTACGTGCTCTCCTGGCCCTAAATGTGACTCCAGTGTTCACTTGAATTAAAAACAAAGATATTAGGAGCTTTAGCTAATTGAATTCCGGAAAACTGAAAGGAATATCTTCCTTTAACGTTCTTTGATTACGTTTACGCAGATGGCGAAGGAGGGCACTTCTACTCACCTCCAGAGGTAGGATGTTTTGTCTATTCTCGTGGCCCCTGGAGCAAAACCGATCCTAATAGCATTAAGGTAAATAGATATCACTTTTTTAGTGAATAATTGTATCCAAAACATTAGCATGTATACCATCAAATATTATCTCAGGACTCTGATTCTCTTGTTATCGGGACGTAGATGCACGTGGTCACCACTGTCGTGTGAAAATTTTGTAATATACCTCAAAATACGATACACTTCACCTGTAGGCAGCTGTGGCCCCACCCCGTCAGCCTGGCCTGGATGTATCTTCAAGTTACGATAATCTCCTAATACTGGCCCTCATCCTTCAGGTAGCCCCCATCCCTTTCCAGGGCATCCCACCCCTGGCCCGTAGCTCAGACCATGCTAATAGCAGGATCGGCACCGTGAGATGATCAGGCTCCAGACGCCCCGTGAACCTCCTGGGTTCCCGATCATCATAACTAGGGAACCAGTAAGGCAAAGAGGATCTTGGTTACTAAAGTCACCCTTAAAGCTCAACTTCTTTTGTTACATGTACAGTCATCATACAACAAAATACTTCCCAAGAATGAAGCGAGTCACGAGAAGTGAATGTCAGTCTATAATGTAACGGTGTCGTGCCCCTTATTCTGCTGGCAAGAACGTGGAATTAGTACGTAAGGTGATCGCCAGTGGAATAGTACTTCCAGTACAATGTTTATGCCTTGAAGATCTGTTGGCGAAAACCTAACAGACTGAAGAAATAAACCTGAATCGTTAGTTATCAATTTGTATTCCTTCTTCTTACTTCTACTTAACTTCGCCTCATCTGGTCTGCTTGTTCCTTGGACCTTTTATTGATGCCTGGCTATTCTTTTAACTTCCTCCCCAATGTCTTTTTATGTTATCCGACAGGAGCGTTTGAGTTTTTCTGTTTCTTAAGTTACAACTATGTCAACAGAGCTTCATTCCTTTATGATACAATTTTCTTGAGATCTGGAAAACATATCTCTCACTTTAACCTACCCAGATTTCTTTTTAGGTTTTCTTTATTTTGGTCCCATTTACATTTAGGAAGTTTTGAAGTCAAATCCCATTTATCTTTATTTCTAGACAACAAGATAGAAATCACTCAAGCAATCGCACCACAGCAGGGTGAACGACACAAAGATTTTCTTATTTTTAGATGTTAAAGAGGCAAGAGATATACCACAAACACCATCATACTGGATGACCTGAGTGCACAAGTGGGCCAGGATAAAGAAACGACTCAGGACGTGTAGTTATCTTCAGCAATGGAGGCAAATTCCGGGACGGAGAACAGCTCACAGATTTCCTTACTGTAAGTAAGAAGATACTGATATAGCTGGGCACATAATTCTTACCAAAACGAAACGGTTCACTTAGGAGGGGAAAAATTATACCATCTGTGTTAAACAGAACGCAGAAGTTTAAGCTATCTTTGATTAAGAGGAATAATCCTCCCATCTTTTGCTTTTCTCTCTCATTTCTTGCTATCATGTAATTTCTCTGGGCAGATCAGGTGAGATCGTATCTCTCTGATAAGCTAGTTTTCACTACTCCAACCATATCAAATCCACTTTCCTTTTTACGATCCTTGGAGTCCAGCACTTTGCCACTAACTATTAATCCCTCAACATCTACATATGTACATTACTGTTAGTCTGAAAATCCCATCTCCTTACACACCTGCCGTCTATGCAGTGCTAACGGAGCTGTTCCATCCTTTTGTCACGTGCGGCGTCTCCAATTTTTTTTCTGGTTGTTTTTTTCCTCTCTCCCTCTCTTCTTTTCTTCTCTCCCACTCTTCCTTTCATTTATCACATTTGATAATTATCCAACTGAATTCCGTCCGGCCTTTAAGTTTCACGGCTTTTCTAAGCGGTTCCTGGCTTGATGATTCCGTGTCTAACGTGACCCATAACTAGTTACCTTAAGTCTACGTTATACCACCAATTCTGCTTCTTTCCTTTATCACGGAAATCACACCTAGCAATTCCATATCCTCCAGCAGTCTTTTACTCTACATCATCTTTCTTCCTCAGCTGGTGTATCATCTTCCAGCATAAAATAATTAGTGATTTATGTTTATCAACCTCTTGCTTCAGTAATTTAATTTTGGTGTCATCCACTTTTTAATTAGACCCTTCAATGTACAAGTGTCAACCTCTATGTCGCTAACTTCCTACACAGTCTCTCTATTAGCCAGTAACTATCAGTCCTGAATGCCCCGTACTTTCCTAAACCTTCCATCAACTATTACATAAATTTCCATGATTGCTTCATCTATAACAGCATATATATTTCGATCAACCACCTCACTCGAGTTCCTATGTATCTTTTTAAGTGTTACCCCAGGTCTATGCTCCTTTCCATCACTCTTCATGCTCTGCGGCTGTTCATCTGCTGCCAGAATTGTTCCTTCTAAACTTCTCTGCCCACTACAACCATCAGTCTCTCTGGGTGTATGTTAGTCCTTATTTTTACTAAACAGCTGCCGATATACCTTCTCCTGCACCTCCGTGTCCTGTATATTTAATAGATTCTGAATGTGCTTTTGTCCTCTCCTCCACCAGAACGACCTCCGATATTGCTGCTGCAGATCCCTACCCAAAATTGTCATCAACAGAATATGCATGGGTTTTAGTCCTTTCCTCTGACTGAACAGTTCTTGTACATCCAGAACGGACACATTAATGTGTGTGTGTGTGTGTGTGTGTGTGTGTGTGTGTGTGTGTGTGTGTGTGTGTGTGTGCTAGAGAGAGAGAGAGAGAGAGAGAGAGAGAGAGAGAGAGAGAGAGAGAGAGAGAGAGAGAGAGAGAGAGGTCCCAGTTGTACTGGACGGGTTTGATGGTGTTCCACACTCGAAGGGATTCCTATCTTTTGAACTTCCCAAATCATAAAACTTTTTTCATAATGATTTGTATACCCTCATCATTCACACTCTTGCCCCTTAGCTCAATCCATTCATCAGCTATTCTGATATCATCATAGCAATTCTTAATATCTTCTTTCAACACGTTTTTTCTAAACCCCCTTGCTTTTTTTTTTTTGTATTTCCTGCTGCTCTATCTTTGCATATTTCGAAAACTTGTTCATCAGAATGATTGATAGACTTGAGGATTGTGATCAAATCACCCCACACTCTTCTCTCTTAGGTAGCGGGCACGTTTTTGGCCTTTAACCTCTCTCTGTAAACTTAACTTTTTTTTAGATATTGTGTAGCATCTTTGTTTCCCTTCTCTGGCCCCTCTGGCCTTAATTCTTGATGCTTCCTTTAAATGTGGTAACCAAACCTAAGAACATATTCTAGTTTCGCGCTAATGCTCACTAAGAACAGAGTTGAAAATTACCTTACCTATGTGCTCATACTGATAGTGATTCTGATATATCCCGCCAGACAGCTTGTCGCTTCTGCAATTCACATGTGGAGCTCATGTGATAGGTTACGTAAAATGTCGACCTCCAATTTCCTAAGACAGATAGCTAACCCTTAGATAGATAGTTCTCTCTTGGATAGATACCCTTCTCTGTGATAAGTAGCTCATCCTAGGATAGATAGCCTGCTTTGAAATAGACAGCTTTCCCTGGGATAGATAGCCTCCCTTTGGATAACTATGATAGATAGCCTTCTCTGTGATAGATAGTCTTTCTAGTGGTAGATAACCTTCTCTGTGATAGATGGGTCTTCCCCGGGAACGATTATCTTTTCTGGGATAGGTAGTCTTCTAAATGTTGTGCAAGGAAAGGAAAATTTGACGAAATATTTAATAATGGTTACCATATACGTCTGTTTGTTTTTTCTTTGAATAACTGTCTATACAAATTTAGTGTAGCTGTTTATATAGATCTCGTGCAGCTGAGTATTCATTTCTACTTTCTTGTCACTTATATATCATTCTAGTTCCTCATATGTTGATGTGTCTCTATCTCTTTCTCACTTTGCTTCCAACTAATCTCTTTTAATCTAATTGTATAAAAAAGGTTTAAGTAGATAAGAAACTACTTGTATAAGTTGACCTACTTTTCCCTCACTGTTTTCTCTGTTCATCTAACTGGCAGTCTATCTGGTTATATCCTATACACCCCTACAACCTGTTTTCTTTTCTTTAAAGGCAGACTCGCTCGCTAATCCTCACTGTGGCCTTCAGCCTTGTGTGGGTAGCGAGTTGGTCCCCACTGAGGCAAGGTTATGAAGCAGGCATTACCCAGTGGAGCCCGCTGCTCCAGGACCTGGGCAATCCCTTACACAAACTCAGGGGTTATTTCACCTGCAGGAGATCCCTTAAACAAACTCCTGGGCCATTTTACCTACACGGTGATTAAGGGAGGATGATAGACGGGGTACTCCTGCGGGATAAGAGGCAAGTCGAGGTCTGGTGGGGTGAACTGATGTCTCAGAAGGATGATGTGTGGGTTGGAGTTTGGTAGCTTGTTTGAGGCGCGACGCCTTGGTTGGGGGTCAAGTCTATCACTAGACGTATACTACACCACACACACACACACACACACACACACACACACACACACACACACACCTTGTGTGAAGCACACACAAATCATGATACCTGTTCTGCTCACAAGTCGTGCCCACATCATTCACTACACTGGCGTGTAATCAGGGGAGACCACCCCACAGCCTCTAGTAAATCATAGGTATAGAAACAACAAATGAACAAACCTCACATTATAGCGATTCCATTTCGTTATTTGCAAGAAGAAATTGACGATGAATGAAGGAAGAAAATGGGACATTTACCTCTGATGAATGACAGAATGAAAATTTTTGCATTCATTTACATTAAGAAGAAGGAAGATGGGAAGGAATGAAGCTTTGCTGTAATCTGGATCGACATCATCCCAGTGAGAGGTTAGAATTCCCACATAACTCTGGGGTCTGATGTTGTCGCACGAGATAAGGTAGATGTATTGAAGGTTGGGAATTCGAGTGTGTACGTCTTTCTCAGAGTTGGTTCGGTTGATGCTGGTGACTTAGAATCCGTTTTACACACACACACACACACACACACACACACACACACACACACACAAACAAACACATCGTGTTGAGGATTATGTAAGTGAAATTTTAAGAGGCTTTTATTTGCCTGATTCACTTATCAGACAGAAATGACTGTGTTAGATAAAGAATAGATAGATAGAGAAAGATAGATATTCATTGTGTGTTTTTATCTTCTTTTTCTTGTTTTCCTTTATATTTGCTAGAGCCATTTTTGTGTTGTTCTCAATGTTTCACTCTTTCTCTCCATCTTCCTCTCTCCTCATCTCTCCACTAACACCTTTCCGTTTTCCAGTTCCAGGATGGCGGTGCGTGGCGTCCAGACCACTGAGGGCTGGTATGTGAAGGCTAAGCCGACGGGAGAGCCTTACCCTCCGGACTCAGGACTCGCACCCAAGTTCCTTGATGCTGGAGTGACCACACTCCCAGGGGCTCTCAGATATGCCACCTCCGTCTACGGCTCGAAGCCTTGCCTCGCCACGCGCCAGCTGCTGGAGAGGGAGAGAACGGAAAAGAATGGCAAAACTTTTGAGAAGCTCAGACTTGGGGAGTACAGATGGAAGACCTACTCGGAGGTCCAGCAGATGGCCGTGGACGTGGGTTTAGGCGTGAGGGTAAGAGGTCTTCAGCCGCTAGATCGAGTGGTGATCTTCGCAGAGACCAGAGCCGAGTGGCTAGTGGCAGCCATGGGTTGTCTCCAGCACCGTATCACAGTCGTCACACTCTACACCACCCTGACAGACGCAGGCGTGGCCCATGGTATCAGCGAGACGGAGGTGCCCCTCGTCTTCACTACATGCGACTTGTTGCCGCGGGTCACGCGGATCCTGTCGCAGTGTCCGAAGGTGAAGACGGTCGTCGTAATGGAAGACCAACTGGAAGGTGTTGGAGATGTTAGTAAGTTCCCCAAAGATGTTAGGTTAGTGCCCTTCAAGGACTTGATTGCCGATACAAAATCGGTCGATATTTCTACACCCGTCCCTGAGGCCGATGACACGGCCATCATCATGTACACCAGTGGCTCCACGGGCACTCCCAAGGGTGTCGAACTCTCACACTCCAACATCTTAGCCAGTGTGATTGCTTACTCCGTCCAGATGAATGTTGGTCCAGAGGACCGGTATCTTTCCTTCCTACCACTTGCTCATATCATGGAATTGGCCTCAGAGACAGCACTAATCTCTCTGGGTGCCACTATTCTCTACTCATCCCCTCTCACGCTAACCAGCACCAGTCCTAAGGTCATGAAAGGCACAAACGGAGATGCCAAAGTCGCCAAACCCACCGTGATGAACGCCGTGCCTCTAGTGCTAGACCGTATCATCAAAGGCGTCTCTCAAAAAGTTGAGCAACAGGGATGGATAAAGAGTTTGATCTTCAATGAGGCTGTGAAGTACAAGTTCTGGCTAGAGTACATCCCATTCACGTCTTATTTCCTGAACATGTTCATCTTTAGGAGGGTCCAAGAGGAGCTCGGGGGGTACCTGAAGAGACTGGTGGTGGGCGGTGCTCCATTATCTCCCCAGACTCACGAGACAATGAGGGCCATCTTCGACGTGTCAATCCAGGTGGGTTATGGGTCCACGGAGACGTCCTCCTGCATCTCTGGGATGGACGAGGATGACGTCTCCACGGGACACACTGGAGGACCCAATCTTGGGGTCATCATGAAGCTCATCGACTGGGAGGAAGGGAACTACAGAGTTAGCGACAAGCCCAACCCTCGCGGGGAGATAGTAGTAGGAGGACCAGTGGTGGGTAAAGGTTACTTCAAACTCCCCGAGGAAAACAAAGCGTCCTTCTACGAAGAAAATGGGATGAGGTGGTTCCGCACAGGGGATATTGGCGAAATGAACTCATGCGGTTCGTTGAAAATCATCGACAGGAAGAAAGACTTAGTCAAGTTGAAACACGGCGAATATGTATCCCTTGGAAACGCCGAGTCCAAGTTGAAGACACTCTCCAATGTCGAGAACATCTGTGTTTTCGCTGACTCCACCAAGGACAAGACGGTGGCTGTGGTTGTACCCTCAGCAGAGCGTCTCTGGAAAGTAGCATCCAGCGTTGGGATCGACAACGAGAGCGTCAGCATGGAGGAGCTATGCAGGGACGATAGAGTGAAGGAATCCATCCTGAAGGAGTTGCAGATTCATGGCAAGAAGTGCGGATTGAACCGGTGGGAAGTTCCAGCAGCCGTGTACCTGACGTTAGAACCCTGGACTCCAGACACAGGGTTGGTAACGGCGGCGCTGAAGCTTCGTCGTAAGCAGCTAAGCCTCCACTACGAAAACACAGTCCATAACATGTACTCGCGGCTCGATTAGTGCACTTTGGGTGCAGGGAGCAGCCTATAGCCTTGAAGACTAGCTGGTTCCCTCCTGTGGTCATTGCATTTGTTAATATGTACATAAGATATACACATTTGTCTTAAAGATGTCATTGTTGGTTTCTGCTGAATTGTCACACGACCAATTAGATCTCACAGCTCTGGTACAATGTTAATGGGTTGCCGTAGAGATAAGAGATTTGTTTGTACTTAAACTGTTGTAATGTCTCGATGAAGTTCCCAGAGAATATTATATCTTGTCTTGTTGAACGAAGTCGTTTGTATATCTCGAAGTTTGTATATTTCCGCCTCTTGCCTTGGGGGTGACATATTCAGTGTGTATGTGTGTGTTTGTTGCATTATACCAGGTATATGATGTATTATATACGATGTAAATAGAGATTATACAGGATCGACCATTATATGTATATATACATATATATTTAAAACATTTCATGATATGGATGTGAACACTGATGTTTGAAGAACATTCCTGGAGAATGTAAGGAATTCATCTAATCTAACGTATCGTGAGGAACGTCTTCTACCAAAAGATGGTTGAAGTAACATTGATGTTTGCACACGACATATTTACTCATGTATCAACAGCAGTGAAGAAGACCTTTGGAAAAGATACATCCAAATCAGATCAAAATATCAGCGTGGGGGAAAGTAAATTCTTTTAGTCTCCTAACAGGATAGCCAGCCATTAAGGTGGTACTCCATATAGATGCTTGTGTCATTCTCGACCATATGATTCATTAACTTGGATGATGAGATTATTCAAAACTAATACTATTACAGCTGTTGATCCAAAATTCCCTATTACTACAGCTGTTGATAAATCATACATTCTTGTGGGCTCAATACCCTATGTATGCGGGGAAAAGGCTTACATGATGCTAATAAACTAATGTATTGTACATTATCAGACCAGCTATTTGATCTTTTATGCTCTAAGCCTAGAGAGCACCAATCCTTAACCACCTTGTCATAAATGAAAACACAAATTTCGTTGCTTGAAATGTGAATATTTTCCGTGTCCTTATCATGACAGTCGGAACAAGTTGTACCATTATATCATTAATACTATATATCAATATATGTGATATACCTGATCACAGTGCCATGTTGTGAATGGGCTATTTTCTGATACATTATTATATATCGCTCACCGTCTATACCGAGATATGTCTGATCATTCTATGTAGTGTAGCTCCATGTAGCCTACAGATTTTCAACTGGCCATCACAGTGCAATATGGATTATTGTTTTCATTATGTAGATATTGATGCCATACAAACTTGAACGTTCCGTTGTATACACGATAATGAAACGGTTTTTAAACAGTTTGCTATAGACACAGCATCACCGATGTATATACCCAGAGAATCGTTACTGGTTTGATGGGATTTCAAAATGAATACTATATCTCCTATTGTCTCAGTAGAGTTGGTAAACGTGAGACGCATTTCTTAATGATTATGGCAGCTGTTCTGAATAAGAATTACTCTCGAGAGAAGACATGATTAGATGCATTATCATTATATGAAACCAACATACTCTGCATTGTACGCTTTGTTTTAAGCACGTTGAGAAATACATTTAAGAAATGCATGACTATTTAGGTGAGGCAAGGCCATAGAACACTTGAGCCTGCTGTGTCAACAGTACTAGGAAGACTAACACGGCAGACACATTTCTGTCCCAGGGACAGATACGTTTCTATCCCATGGACAATTGTGTTCTCAACTATCCCATTTTTTTTCCAGTACAAGTGTACTCGGGGTTTTAAGTAAAAGTACTCACTGATACACTACTTAAGGAAAACCAGGGTAACTTAGCTATTTTCTGCACACTTATATTTCGTACTTTTTAAGATTTTAAGAAGAGTTTCTGCAAACCTAGAAATCCCGGTGCTTCTGTATTTTGCCTTAGTCAAGAGGAACTTTTTATACTCTAATTATTCATCTATTCCATCACTTAATTAGTAGAATTATTGGTTGGCCAGCCTGCCAGTTTTCTTTGGAAACACATATTTTCAAGGCAAAGCAAGTATAGTATATGATGCCAATACAGCAGATGTTTCTCGCATGCCAGATGAGATTAGCGTAACACATGGAGCTAATAAATCGAAGGATTCTTAGAGGATAAAGATATGGCACTAGTGATACTGCCTCTTTATACAAATTGATTTCAGTAGAGTTGTATCTTCGTCTCTTTATCATTATTATTTTTATGATCATCATTATCGCTAAGAAAAGGCTACAGAGGTTCAGCTGCGAACTAGTAAACCAATAATTAGTAAATGAAATAATTTACCTAAACTCATTTATGAGGTATACAACAAGGAATCATTAAAAGAAAAAAAAAACAGAGAATCTTTCATAAAGTCTTTGTAGCCACTTAATGTATTTGTGTCCACCTATCGAAAGGTTGGGGAGGTTGTACTGAAAGATTAGGATTAGCACTTCAGATTGGCAGTTAAATGATGAAACGAACGAACTAATTTATTATTCTTTATGGAATGAGAGACGTGATTCATGGGTCAGACAGTCTAAATTTGCAGTCCTCGATCTTCAGCTCTTTATCTAGTCTGAGACTGTGATTTCTAGAGTCTGAGGATAATTATCTATCCTTTCTAGAGTCTGAGGATAATTATCTATTCTTTCTAGAGTCTGAGGATAATCTAGAGTCTGAGGATAATTATCTATTCTTTCTAGAGTCTGAGGATAATCTAGAGTCTAAGGATAATTATCTATCCTTTCTAGAGTCTGAGAATTATCTATCCTAAAAGTCTACTTTGATTTTCTTTTTAAAGATGGGAATTAGCTTGCAAAGTTGCCCATCAGATGTCCAGAAAAAAAGAATGACACACTGAAATAAACTGCTGTTGCAAGTGTGTGGAGGGAAGACTAACAAACATATGATTATTGAATGTAAATTATTTCTTACACAAGGCTAATATATAGGATTATTTCCTGAAGGTCGTAAACCATATTTAGACGATGGTTCGACCTTTTGAACCCAAATGTCCGACTCAAGGGACGACGGTCTAACTTTATGACCTGTTCCAGAAAAGGGTCACATCAAAGGCCAGGCCATCGTAAGAGAAGGGTCAAATCGTCGTGCTCAAGGGTCGAACAGAATTGGACTACATCAAAAAGTTTTTTGTTTTCCTTTTTTTTTTAAACGTTGGAGGCTCCAGTCACGGACAAAAACTCCAAATCGAGTTCTGGCCTTATTTGAAATGTAGAATGGGTTATGAAATGGAAAAAGAAGAGACAAGAAAGAGGATTTACGAATTTTGGAGGGATTATAAGAGAGCATTATGAAAATAACCCCAAAGGATGTTTGATAAACTGGGTTTCCTCTCATCTATCTTTCTTAAACTTAAGACACATATTTGTTTTTGTATCCATCCACTCGCACCAAAGCCTTATCTACTGCACCGTCAGATCTACTATGTAGATAGAGTCAACATGTAGAATCCTTCCTTCTAAGGCTCCACTGTCTTACTCCCTCACCCTCCGAAATTCATAAGGAAACACACGAAGCGGATGTTTCACAGCAATTCTAGTTTCAGTCTTAAGGAGAAGAGAGTCACAAGGTTATCTAACACTTCCAAAGGCAACATCATCCTGGAAATACTTATATGGAAAAGGAGCGATCATTCTGTTCACTGACCATCTCGCGAGAGACCGAGATGTAATCATCTCTCAAAGTCAGTTTTATATCCGTATAGAGGAAATGGAACTTCTATAGTGTGGAGGAAATGTAACTTCTATAGTGTTGAGGATATATAACTTCTATAGTGTGGAAGAAATATAACTTCTATAGTGTGGAGGAAATATAATTTCTATAGTGTGGAAAAAGATGATGCTTTTGTGCTATTGATTATATATAAAAAGAAGATCAAATCGAGACTATTTGTTGATTCTTACTTTTCGAAAAGTTTTTAATATTCATGAAGAAATGAATTAGGAATTGTTATTACTTGAAGGTTATTCAATGTCATTCAATGATGTAAATGTTAAAGTTTGCATATGTGGTTATGTAATGATAGTGAGGATGTTATTTTTTTAATAAAAAATTCTGAAGATGGTTGTGAACTTCTAGGCTTCGAATGTCAATCTAACATATATA
>JAUUDZ010412824.1:1404-14967 GCA_032361705.1 Panulirus versicolor | reverse complement strand
ACTGTACCTAATAACCTTGCTCTTATTCACATTTACTCTCAGCTTTCCTCTTTCACACACTTTACCAAACTCAGTCATCAGCTTCTGCAGTTTCTCACCTGAATCAGCTACTTGATTCACAGCTACAACACTTATAAGTTGTATAGGAATTTATGTGAACAGTAAGCCTTAGGTGTGGTACTTTAGAGCATTGTTTTATGAAAAAGCTGTTCTTGAAGGGGAATGGAATCGTGAAAACAGATAAAGCATTGCTGTCAGGGATCAAAGGATGCAACAGGCAGTATATTTGTTTGACTGTAACTTTAAGGTTAAAGCAATTTATTTTTCAGAGTTGTAACATTTGCATTTATCATTTACTTAGGTTGTCAATGTAGAGACACCAGAACACCTCTCACCGCGGATTGTGGCTTACTTTTATGTGGTTCCCAAGCCTATGGATGATGGTCGTTGGCTGGTGAATATTACTGTTCCTGTCCACCTCCGTTATCACAGGTATGGAATATGAGGAAATTGTTTAGTGCAGTTTCATTTTAACATGGTTGCTTCATATACAACTGGTTTGCAGGTGATGGAGACAAGTTTCATGAACTGTACACTCCACAATCAGTGACACACTACAGACAAGCTCTTCTTAAAGTTTACTTCATCCTCATATACTTTGGATGCATTGTAAATCCACCTTGCTTCATGATTGATTATGCAGTTCCAGGACACCTTCTCTTTCAACTTCAAGGCTGCACTCCAGTAAGGAGCAGGAACTCATCCAGAGTGAGAAGTTCTCAACAAGACTGTTTCTGTTTGTTCATTAACAGTGATATGACCTCACTGGAGATGACTTTTGACTTACAGTGTAACCATGTGCAGGCAGCATGCAGTAACACCACTTATTACTTAAAAGTTGATTTTCATGCATTGCATTAGACAGAGTATTCTGGTTCTGTTAAAAGAGTCAAAACAAGAGTTTAAAAGTCAAAATTAGAATTATAGACATTAGTGAATTAATTTGGATCAGTATGCAGGAGAGGAAATTATGATCAATAAGACTCAAGTAACTGCCTTTTTTTTATCCCAAGTGGATGAGGGAAGTGTCCCATCAATTTCTGTAAGAGAGCTAAGGTAGTAAAAATGGACCTAGACTGTAAATACTGTAGAGTCAAATATTTGATGAATAACCCACATTCATGAGAAAAGTAATGGCTCAGACACTTTAGAGGAAATTAGCTACCAGAATAAGGGATGGAGTATGGATTTTTTATGAGCCATGATTATAAGACGGATTTTTTTGGTTAGAGAAGACTAAATGTGATGTGTGTGGATGAAGTGAGAGAGTACATGTGTATGGCTCAAATGTGTCTTGATTGTGTTGACTGAAGATGTGTTTCCAAGTCATCCTGTTTTACACATAGGATTTTATATGTAGATATACACATGGGTATCACTACTTCATGTTTCAGGGCTCGAAGTGGGGAGTCATACCCTTTGGAAGTAGGAGTGAGACTGCAACACCCATCTGTACTTATTCAGTGTGAAGATAATGGTGGAGACACCTGCAGGCCTTTGCTGCAGTTGGAACCATGTCCTCCCAGTGGATTGCAGCAGTGTGAATGGCTCCTTGTACATACCTTCAGTGTAAGTTTCTTTCTTCTTCTTTATCATATGTTTAACCAGCTATTAAATATATTCCTATAGAGAGATAATGCATAACAAAACTGAAAAAAAGACTTAATAAATAAGTTAATAATTGCAAAGGAAAACGGGTGGAATCATACGATGGGATAGAAAAAGAGTTTGGCTTTAGATAGTTGTTGTTATTGAAAACAAGATCTTCCTGTAGTGGAAATACCATTTATTGTGATGGGTCTTGCACAGCATTATGACCTAATGAGGGTATTAGTAAGTGCAGCATAGCAGTAATGTAACTGACATAAATGAAAAGGTTGTATGGATCATAAATGGTGGAAAGGTTGAATATGAAACAAACGGAATATTTGGTCCACGTAAATGATTTGTATTTTGAGATAATATCTTTTAATCCTTCTGTCAGCTTATGATTGGCCAGTGGTTAGAATTAGATGAGAAAAATCTATATCACCTTTTGTCTTGTAGTGCTGCTTTAGTCAAGGTAATATTAACTTACTAACTACCTAGATAAAACACAGTTTGATCTTGTTAAATATGTCTGATTATCAAAAAGAATATTTAGTATGGTGTATGGGAAATGCTCTTTAGAGATGGAAATAAAGTTAGGAAAGTGGAATTATGTGCTGGAAAAAGATTAAGGAATGAGAGTATTAATGTCTACTTGTTAAAGGTTGCTGCAGATTGACTACAAAATATTTTAATCGCTGTTAAAATGATGTGGTGTTTTGGTAAGTTATTTTGTGATTAATTGTAGCTTTATTGTAAATAATTATTGGAATATTACTTGTGGCATTATGTCTTCCACAGACAAGTGAGGCAGTTGTAGGTGTGGTACCAGTAGGAAACACAGATTTGCTGGACACTGTGCTGCTCACCACCACCTGTATCACTGCTGGTGCTACTCTCCTCATTCTTGCAGCTCTCAGGAAAAAGAAAATTCATCGTGCTTGAAGTGACTTCTTAAGAAGAACGTTCAAAGTTTCAGTCTAAATGTTAATTTTAAGGACAGATGCAAAAGTGATATGTAATTTAAAATGTTTTATCTAGTCATGACATATGGAATTATACTAATAGTTGAGAATTGATTACATAACTCTCTTAAATGTATATGCTGTTAACAGCCATCAGTTTTATTTTTACTTAAATGTAAGTCATATTTACAAGCTTTTAGGCTAGACAGCATTAGAAAAAATTGTCTCTCACAGCCTGATGAATTGTAGCATTACAGTATTTGAAATATAGAATGAACTGTTTATTAAAGTCAGGCAAACATAACCACTTAAAAATGCATTGCAGGAACTTAAACTTGCATGATATTCAGGCATTTAACTCTCAGCATTGCATAGCTTTTTTTTTCATTCTTGTTCGCCATTTCCTGCCTTAGCAAGGTAGCTCCAGGAGCAGACAAAGAAAAGCAGAAGTGGTAGAGGATGTGTGGTTCAGATGTTTGCTTTGAAGAATGTGTGTTAGAAATACCTAGAAAAACAGATGGATTTGTATGTAGCATTTATGGATCTGGAGAAGACATTTGACAGGGCTGGTAGAAATGCTTTGTGGGAGGTAAGATGCTAGAAGCACTGAAAAGTTTTTAACAAGGATGAAAGATATGTGTATGAGTAGGAAGAAAGGAGAGTGATTGGTTCCCAGTGAATGTCAGTCTGTGGCAGGGATGTGTGATGTCCCCATGGTTGTTTAATTTGTTTATGGATGGGGTGATGAGGGAGATAAATGCAAGAGTTTTGGAGAGAGGGATGAGTATGCAGTCTGTTGGGGATGAGAGGGCCTAGGAAGTGAGTCATTTATTGTTTCCTGATGATATGAGGATTGGTTATGGATGCCCTGTTTGTCTATATTACACTGTACTCCTATTTCTTACATGGGCATAACATTAGTGGTGAGTAAAATGAATATATGCAAAACATATACCCTGCACACTGATTGGTACACTATTCACATCTTTATAAGTGAACTTCTCAGTCAAAATATGCTTCGAAATATTCTAGCTCTTTACTGTTACCTGGCACTAAAGTCCTACATCACTCCAGTGTTATATCCATGACAATGAGAAACAGTTGTGTTATCTGCTTCAAATGACCACACAAAGGTTAAGCACTTCCACTAAAATCACCCTCTGAAACACTTATATCTGCACGCTGCACTAGTAATTCTCTACTTTCCACACTAGCAGATGAATATGATAAGTGTTCCTCCTCATCACATAGGTCATCCAATACTACATATTTTCCTCAAGGTTGTAGTATCCATGACCTAAGAAGTCAACAGATTTATGCCTGCAATGGTGATCATAGGGATACTGAAGAGAGCTTAATCTTTTGCTGTGCCTTCTTGGCAATAGAATTTACCTCTTTGGGCTGGCAATGATATGAAACTTTCATTGGATATATAAACTAAGGCAGGAAAAGTTAGATCATCATATGACGGATGCCATTCCTGATGAGATCATGTGACAATTTCTTCCGTTTAGGGATTAAAGGGGTGGACCTTGCTTTACTCACAATTACTTTCCACATCCTCTTCTTGCACATCTCAAAACCACACCCTTTTATTCATTTAAGAGACCCATATCGTGTACATACAGCATTATACCTTAGTCATTTCCCCTCTCATCTTTTTTAATGCCTTATCCATAGAAACATTAAACAACTATGGGGACATTTCCAAGCCTTGATGAAGTCCTCTCTTCATATCAAGCCACTTATAATGATAAAACTTTTTACTCTTACATAAGCTGAAAGGTCTTAACACCATTAAGAAGTCTTCCATGCATACCAGAGTCAGAACTATCAAAACTTCTTTTCTGTTGATTGTTGTATACCTTTTCAAAAATCATAAGTGCTGTTCACTTTTTTGTAAGAACTTCACTGCCTTCCAAAGTGAAATTAACTGATTTATATACCTTCTCCCCTTCCAAAATTACCTTTTTATTCACTAACTTAGGGTTCTCTAATCATTCGAATACAATCACAGCCCTTCTATGTATTTTGTGACATGTATGGAGAAGATTTATCCCAAGCCAGAATTCTTGTATAATTTTTTCTCCCCATATCTTTATACAGTGGAAATGTTTGCCTTTGTCTTGTCATTAGGAACATGATCTCTTGTTTTATGCTGCTATACACACTTTCCAAGTCCATACAACTGTAGCTTCACTTCATTTCTTCGTAGTCTCTCACCATTTCATATATATTCCTGCTTCTTCCAGTTTCTTGTGCATTACTGTTTTACTATTTATATCACCCTCTCTCCCATACCTGTACCTAACTCTCATGACTTGTAATCCTACCATATTGATACCCACATCTTGTACCATGATCCCCCCAAATTTCTGTAATTTACTCATGTTTTACAAACTTCATCCTTTGGTATAAGGAATTTCTCTAATGTGTTCATCCCCACTTTTCATACAGACCTTCATTCCATGTTTGTCTGCCTTTAGATATATTTTCTAATTATCTCTTGGATTTTTATTCGCTTTTTTCTTAAGATCCTTATGTGCTTTCCCGTTTCTCAATTTCAACCACATATTCTTATAATTATTCAGAGCTTTTTATCATGAGTTGTGAAATCCTGTGACCATTTGCAGAAAAGAACAAATGCATCTTGCCATGTGCATAGTTTTTCCTATATGATCTGTTCACCATTTTCCACATGAGTGATGAAGAGATAGGCCTCATTTGCTCACATCAGTTCTCTAAATGTCACGTAAAATGCACTGAAACCAGAACCCCTTATCCATAATCAGACCACACAGACCTTATCATGGTTTCTCCCGACCACATTACATTTCCTGGTTCAGCCCATTGATGGCACATTGTCCCAATTTGCTCTATCCCTTACCTTGCACCCTCCTAAATGTTCAGTTCCTGAGCCTTCAAAGAATTTTTCAGTCCATCCCTCCCCATCCTCCCTGTTTGCCTCTTATTCCTTGCTCTCTCCAATTCTGACATGTATACCCTCTTAGTCATCCTCTCCATATTTCCAAACCATTTCAGCACACCCTCTTCAGCTCTCTCATATAAACTCCCCTTACTATCACACCTCTTTCTAACCCTATTATTTCTTATTCAATTAACCCTCCTCACACCACATATTGTCCTGAAACACTTCATTTCCAACACATTCACATATTGTCCTGAAACACTTCATTTCCAACACATTCACTAATTCCTTTACAGTGGTATTTTAGGTCCATGCCTTACATCCATATATTACAAATGGTCCACAATATCATAATACACACCTATCTTTGCCCTTAAAGACAGTGACCTCTCTTTTCACACATTCCTCTACACTCCCAAAACCTTTGCAGTCTCACCCACCCTATGGCTTTCTTCAGCTCCTGTGGTTCCATTTGCTGCCACACCTACTCCTAGGTATCTAAAACAATCAACTTCCTCCAAATTCTTTCCATTCAAACTCACACTTTTCACTGCTAAACCTAATAACTTGCTTTCATTAACATTTACTCTCGACTTTCTTCTTTCACACACTCTTCCCGGCTTAGAAACCAGCTTCTGCAGTTTCTTACTGGAGTTTGTAAAGGTCAGTATTTCCAAATGATGATCTGGAATTTCATTGGTTTTGTGCAGTAAATGAATTGCATCATATGATTTCAGCTTAGGACTTCAAAAGTCCCTTGTGTCGTACAGAACCTTTTATCATGAGTTATGGTGTTGCTTTGAACAAAATTGACTAGCAGTAGCCTATAACATGTTTGATTTTCCTAATACCTAAGAAAGTTTAAGGCATATGTACAGGATTAGGAAATAGCTTTCATCTAACTTAAAGAACATCTACATTACTAAGAAGACTAGTGTCCTTAGCTTGATGTTAAGCCAAAATCTAATTCTGAGTCTTGTTTCCAGACAATTATGCATACCCTTATCAGTTCACCTAGCCCTCTATTCCTTTGTACATAAAGTGTAGAACACTCCTCTCAAATTAAATGAATTTGAGCTTTTATGCTATGGACAGAAATACCCCATTGTACACCTCCCTTTTTTTTTTTTTTTTATATATGTGAAAAAATTAATAAAATTAGACAGGAAAAAATATTTTAAAATCCATGTGTGGCATTGGCATGCAATCACTCTGGCGAATGACTCAATTGAGTAGCAGGAATCCTCCAAGCCAGGCAGTCTGATGCATGATGGTTATACAGTGGTGATACAACTTACATTCGTATCTGTAAGGTTACACATAGGTCCCTCATACCCCATCCAACTCATGAGTGGTTAGTGTTCAAGTGAATCACGTGTTTCTGGCATGAACAAGGCATGGAAAATATAGGTTTGGAGATAAATGTTCTTCGGTAATTTGATGTTGGTGAACATGGAGTTTATATAGCCAAAGCTCTTACTTTGTATGTTACTTTAGTGAGAACAGTTCATGAAAATGTTGATATATGAAAATAAGCTCAGAATGTGATATCCTTAAGTGCTACATGGATCACTAAAAGCAAGGTGAAGTTAAGGAGAATATAGTGAATATTGAATATTTAGATCAGAGTTCAAAATTAATGTAGCATCTCAGTAAGTACAGTAGTTACTCAAGAGAAAGCTGAAAGTTTTTAGGTGTCAGTTGACAAATTCTTCAAACACCCATCCTTAGATGAAGAGCCAGGCATTCCTGGTCCTTCTGCATCATGCCACCATACCATACCTTCCCCTGACATCCTTGACATACAAAATCCTGAACTATTTTGGCTAAGAATTTTTTGTGTTATAGTTCATAGAAATACATTAGTGTGTGCTTTATTTTTCGTATAAATGAATGAAATACAAATCTCGTTTTTTTCTTGACATTTCATTCTTAATTTGGTGCTACAGTTATACAGGCTTTGTGTGGTGGGAGTGTCATCAGGAACTGAACGAGTTGAGGCTTTCTGCCTTGACCTTGGGTATTCCTTGCCTTGGCTTTCATGGATGACAAGACGGATTTTGGGTTCAGTGTGCACTACTCAGATCGCATTATCTTCTAGTCGCTGTTCATGGTTGATAGGAGAGGCTGAGTCACGTACCATTGTTAGAGGTAGAAGGTCCAGTTCACATCATGTCTTTGTTGCCTTTGGCAGAAAAAAGAAAATAGAGTATCCATGTCCTCGTCTGTGGTAGTCATGTTATATTTGCGTCTCTTTTCAACAGAGATAGTTCCAAATTATATCATTTGTCATCAGTGGTAAAAGACGACCTCGTGCCATGTTTGCCGTTATCAAAGGTAGACGTCTAGATCTTCATATGCCTTGCGTCGTCAGAGGTTGAAATTCACATCTTGTCATATCTGCTGTCATCAAAGGCAGACTGTGACGTTAATATTTTTCGTCAGAAACAGGTACAAATGGTCAAGTCTACTGTGGTCAGAGGTAGAATGTGCAGGTCATGCCATAACCTTCCAGTTATCAAAAGAGAAAGATGCAGGTCATAAGTCTGGTAACATTAAGGAGGAGTGCAGGTCATCTGAGGTGTCATTTCACTCTTATTGACTTGGGTGGAAGGACTAAGGACTGTCATGCCACTGTCATGGTGACAGAAGACCTATATTGCATCATGATCTCGTTGATGTCTAAAGTAGAAAAATCTACCATATATCATATTACTGTTCTTCAGCGTTTCTATCGTACTTGTGAACACAACGAAATAAATGATAATGATAATATCAATAATAGTTGTAGTGTTGGTAGTAAATGATATAACTAATTTATGAAGCTACCATAAGTTGCAACAGAGTTGCAATCATTTCAATTTCTTGTCGAAATTTTATATTGTAGATAGCCTCACATTTTGCTTCAATATAAGGTTAATAGCCAGATTTCATAGAACGAAAAAGACAAGCTAAAATTCTACTTTGTCGCTAAATAGAAATTGATCAATAGATTAAGTGAAAAAATTCTCCACTGGCAACACTGAACTTGTACAATATATTTGGTAAAATGAATTCAAAAGTCTCATTAGATTAAACATCTTATATCAGATCTAAAACCACCGAACATATGTTTACAGTAGTTAGTTAGTGGGGAATTTCTAACATATCTACAAATTTACGTCTCAGATCTGTTGAGAGAGATGAAAGAGGACGGGACTAAAGCATTAGCACATAAAGGGTTAGATTTTTGGTTATCACTAGAAGAAGAAATAATTTGAAACATTGCTGATCGATCCTCAAAAATAAGGAGATAAGATTTCTCCGGCATTATCCACGATGGTACATTCACTTAGAAAGGCACCTCGTTATAAGAACTGTATTGGAGAGGACTTAAGTTAAGACTTGGTTGTATCATCATCCAAATATCTTTTTTCTTTTTGTAATCTTTTTATGGATATATACAAAAATAAGGAACAGTAAATTCCTTGCTGAACACCGAATATTTCACATAACTTTGTTATATGTTTTAAGAATCTAATTTTTAATTATAACTTTCATAGTAATTTAGAATATTACGGATTGAATTCAACTACATTATGGATCTCAAAAGGACAGTGTATATGAATGATAATTTTCAGTACACTCACTTTTACAAAAACAATTATTAGAGCAATTATTATATTCAATGAGCCGGACTATAAACATTTTTATAATACTGAAATATTTGTCTTAGCTTAAGTATATATCAGGCAAATGGGAAATAAATGCATTGTAGTGCCCAGATTTATATAATTCCATCCAGAATAATTAAAGTATATTACGAAAGCGGTGGACGCAAGGCGAAGGGCAATTGTTTGTTGTCAGTACTTCTAGGTAGATCGTCATGTCGTCTGGTGAGTGGCATCTAGGCCATGTGCTGCTTCCAAAATTGACATATGAGACCTTGATGACCGTAGGAACTTTGGTAGTTAGTGTTTATAGAGAGCTGGATTGAAGAAGAGGTGGGGATATTGTGTGGGAGAGGACAAGATGACGGTAGTGGTGATGTGTAACCATGGCAGGTCCAGCCACCCAATTCTGGTCTGGTATTCTCACATTTGCAATGCCCAGTTTCTTCCCTTCAATGTTACTATCTACATCACTGCCATTTAGATTGCACTGGGCAACCCATGAGTCGGCAGTGAGTGGTTGAGGACTTTCAGAGGTGACGATGCTGTTAAATTTTTCAGTGTAACTTCCAGCAGATGTTAAGTTGCATGTGTTCCTAGGATCCGGACTGAGTGTATTCTGTAGAAGTGTATTTTAAGGGCACGCCTCTATTTGATAACCCTGGTGATATAAATCCTATCAGACGATTTTTTTCCCTCAGTAGAATGAGTATTGACTGGTACGTACATTTAAATTCTGAGTATGTACTTAGGTTTACTTAAGTATGGTACTTTGAAGCAGTGAAAGTGCAGGAAAGGCATATGTTCAACACCATTAACCCTTTCAGTGTAACAGGGTCATAATTGTTTAATTCTGTTTTATTACAGCCGGAATTTATATGATTAAAACTTGAATTGTCTGCCACTGCCTGTAGGTACATTATACAGCCACTGGTATTCTGTAGTGGCATCCTACACACAGTAACAAGAGGCTATATCCTGAATTATTCCTATGTACTTTTGTTAATCTCTTTGGAGATGTCAAGAAAGAGCATGTGATAAACATGTCCACGTGTTACGTAATAATTTTTGAAGCTGTGATACAAGGTAGTGAATATTAGTAATGATAAAACATAATTTATAAAATCTGCTTGTGATAACAACATATGAAGAAATACCATGCACCTCTGTGCATGGCTGACAATGCCCATGGCGAACCTCACAATTATGACAGCTTACAATATTGTAAAACTTTCGATGGTATAAGTCAATGGTATAAGATGTGCAGCAGGTGGGGCCGTATGAAAAAGTTACGTTTAGGCAGTTACAAATAAGTAATTGCATGTGGCAGAGGAGCATTATGTGATTACACCTGGCAGAAGAGACAGATTAAGTTGTACATCATTTCATTATCGAGATTATGTTTGAGCTCACTGTAATAATTTTTTGGAGATGTTTTCTACAATTGTTTGAGAATGTCATACACACAGTGTACAGGGGGTTTTATGGCTGCCACAGTCATAGGGTTAAGGAATGCCTTAAGAAATTGCAGACATATGTAAAGGCAGAAATTAGTACAAACTTGTCAGTACTTGTACCAGACTTAGCTATACCATGATAACAACAAAACAGATTTCAGTGATTATGACAAAAATGAGGCAAATGTCCTTAAAGAGTTCAGGTAATAGGCTACCTGATGTAAAAATAAAACAAATTGCAACGCGGAATGAGTAGCAGTAATGTTTTATGAAATGAAAATATAGATGCACTGGTAAATATTACTGCAGTGCAAATCCTTTTTCTCATGATCTGTACTGTCTTTTTTCATGGCTATTGACGTATAATGGTGCATCTCAGATATATCCATGTATATATATTGGAGATTCACATTATAGCATAATTACAATTTATTTTGATGCATATTGACTCTATATGATGAGCTTAATGGAGCTTTTGAGTATCCAGCCAGATAGTTTCTGCTGAATGGCAAGATAGCCTGATAGTTGAAAATTTCATTATTTATGCACTTGTAACCATCATTTTATAAGGAAGTATAAACAGAAATATAGAGTGAAGAATGGAATGCTTTTCTTTCAAGTTGTGCCCATCAAATGTTTTTCTTGTTGCCATACCAAGCCTTCTCTTTTTTAATGATCCATTTCTTTATGCCTTTTGATCTTTTGATGGATACTTTGGGTTGGTATCACGTTCCATGAAATGTGAATGCTATGGTTTTGGAGGTCCAAATGGGAAGTGACATGAGGAAGGGGTGGTCACCAATTGGCTGAAAGTAAAACCTTTGATTGAAAAGAGGTCTCAGGAATTCAAATTGGCCAAGAAGGGTGATGAACTAAGGCTTCATCACCAATTTGATGAGGTCAGGAAGGAATGTTCACCCAATATTCTTGAAGAATATGTATTCACAGGGTACTGCTTCAGAGAGAAAAGGCTTATTGTTTTAACCTTTATATGGGATATGTACTTTGACCATATTTGTTACATCATAACAATTGTTATTGTGAGCAATCTTGAAAATAGGTAAAGTTTTAAAATGGAATATGCATTGCATATTTATATGTTGGCTGAAAAGGAAATAATGTAATTTATGAATACTAAACTAAAGGAACTGTTAAGACTGATGTTTCTTGCAGGAAGTTTAACAAAATCTGCCTTAAGAAATATGGAAAACAAAACATGCGCAATGGGAAATGACAAGGAATTTGATACTTCATCAGAATAATGAAGACTTAAGTGGATCAAAAAATAAAATCCATATACTTTGGAGTTATTCATGTTGCTTTATGATAGAGAATAGCATAGTGTAGATCCTTTTTCTAGTAGTTGTTTGTCTCAGTTTTCACATTGTTTCATATTATTTTGAAAGCTTTTATGAATTGCTTCATTTATATTACAGGTAAAAAAAGTAAGAAAACAAAGGGAAAGCCCGTTCCATTATCAGAGTTTCTAGGGGACTCAAACCCTGCTAGTGGATCTGCTGTGGTGGTGAATAAAAGTAGCTGGGCAGAAGAAAGTGAAGATAATGAAGGTAAGTTGGTATCTCTCTGTCTATCAATCTGTCTATTTATCCATGTATCTGACGTCTGTTCCCTTTACTCCTTCAAGGGGGTGGCTGTGGCAAAAGAGTCTCCCATTTGGTGAAGTCTAATGATGCTTATCCTATGTGTTGCCTCACATTTAACAGGCTACTAGCAGAGGGCAACTGTAGCTCAGTGTTTTTAGAGGCTTCTATGTATTGTTCTCACTGACGACTACTACCTAATGTTCCTGCCTAATATTCCAACTTACTGATTCTACCTGATGCTCCCACCAACTTAGACAGTGCTCCTGTCTGAGTTCCACCTACTACTACTATCTGTTGCTCCTACCTACTACTACTATCTTTTGCTCTTACCAGTTTGCCAAAAGGGCGAGCTAGCATATACTCCTTACCACAGGAAAACATAGTTACAAAGAATGAGCCGTGTAAGATTAGTGTGTTATGTGTGACAAGGAGAGATTTTATGTTTCTCTGCAAATCAATCAGTATTAGTAGTCAAATAATCATTGCTGTGTAATTTTAACCATTGCTATCAATTTTCTTATATAGGTCGAACATCGGACGCGTGTTTCATGTTTCATCTAAGCTAAATCAGAACAAACCACTCCTCAAATGACTGGCTAAATTTTCTGGTCATATCTCTCTGATTTTAAAGTAGTTACCATTTTGATAAGTCTTCGAAGATGTGTTGTTTATTAAGGAATGTAGCATAAATGTAACAGAAAATGTGAAGGTTAGGTAGTAATGTTAATGTAACATCAATGAACTTTGTTGACATGGGTTTTTATTGCAATACCTATATGAAAGCCCTGCTGAAATGGGTAAAAACATTTAGCTCAGTGATATTGTTCCTCTTGGAAGAAATACGTAAGGGGAACTGTTAATCTATGATAATTTTAGATGCAAAGTAGAACTGATGAGGGTGCCTCAGTATGCTTGAGAAACTCATAAGATTTTTTCCAAGATATATCCTAGTAATTTAGGAGTGTGTTGAACATGGAAGTGCACTATAATATGGTGGGAAATACTGTTTATTAGTTAGTATGAGGATTGCTTTTAAGTATATAAACATGAAGATATTTGAAAAAGCATTTGGTATTATTAGATTCAAACTAGATTATGTAGCACCATTTCTCACCCCACTTATTGGTCATATTGATCTACTTAAAAAAGATTCGGAAAGTTATATCATAAATAAAGGGACTAAGCTACAGGAATTGTCTATGTTTACTAAAATTAGGAATGCCAGGTCAACAAGAGAGCATAACTTGAAATTAGATAAGAAGCAGGTAACTAAAAATTTGCGGAAGTAATTTTGTAGTAACATAGTTGTGA
>JAUUDZ010412814.1:0-14968 GCA_032361705.1 Panulirus versicolor | reverse complement strand
CTGCCCTGTTCTTCTCCACCGTCAGTAGTTGCAACTGCTGGAAGCCAGCTTCTGTGTAAAACCTAGGGTAGGTTTTGTACCTGTAATTCAGGTGTAGCATGAAGTTGTATCAATAATGTTAATTAACTAACAATTTTGCATATGATCATCAGAAAATTTAGATTAGGTAAGAGTATACTTGTTTATTTTTCTGAATAATCACTAGCAGGGTTTTGTGTTGAATTTTAACATTCCCATTCTTCATTTCGTTTGTCTTCTTAATTCTACTTATACTGCACAAGTTACACATCTCAACAGCTCTTATTTTCATCAAGTCATAGCTTTTATAAACTTGTGTTTCACTTCCATACTTTTGAAGTACTCCTTACTTCATATTAATCTCAGTTCATCTACAACTATTAGATCTTTTTCATGCAAACTGATATAGAACTATTATTTCCTCTCCCTTTCAAAATATAGGCTTCATTTATTTACATTTACTTTCAGAATCCTCTTACATACATCAATAAAGTGGCACACCATTCTGTCCTCTGCTTCTCCAGATTTACCTAACATTATCTGCGTATATCAACTATTGCAACTTTAATTCTGTTGTTCCATGATTATAATGCCACATTTACCTCACCTTACTCTCATCCCATGTAATGGCCCATCCATAAAAGATTAAATCATCATCATGATATCATGCAATCTTGGACTGTCATTACTTCATACTTCTCTCTCATACATGACTTCCTATGACACATATATCATTGATATTAGAACACTAGATAGTATTCAGAAGACTTTCATGCTTACCACATAGAGTCTGGGAATTTTTAAAACCATGAATACTGCATGTAACTACCTTCTCTCTATTACTTATATAGGTCTAAAACTCTGGTCTCTTCCCTTGCTTTACCCATCTTGTCCTTCATCCACAAAGGGTTCACTAGTCTTTTTATAAAACCAGTTTTTTACTACCTTAGAGGGGTGAATGTGTAGTCTGTTGGGGATGAGAGGGCCCAGGAAGTGAGTCAGTTGTTCACAGATGTTATAGCACTGGATGTTGATATTTATATGTATGTATATGTACGTATATATGCACGTATGTAAAAATGTGTGTATATGAGTGGATGGGTCTTCTTTGTCTGTTTCTTGGCGCTACATTTGTTTGCTTTTCTATAAAAGGATTTGACACCTTCCAACAGTTGTACCACTACCCCATATATCTTTATCATTTAACTATTTAACTAGTCTAGGAAGTTAGATTTCTAATACTAAATCTTCAGATTTTCTACTTTTATTCACATATGTAGACTGACGTCATGAACTGTAATGTTACTAGACTCTGCCTGCTTGAGGTTATGCCAAAAGTGAAAAGTTACGTTTGGTGAGGCTGTATGTTTGTCATTTGAGGAAACAGAGTACCAGCACAGAACTTCTCACTTCATTGGAGTCCACCCTGTCTCTGCAAATGAATGTAGCACAACCTTGAAGCTGCAGGAGCCCCTAGATCACTGAGAAAGGTTTCATGAGGATGATGATGATGATAATACTGTAATGATAATGATAATAATGATAATGATAAAGGTAATGATAATGAAAATAATGATAATGATAATGGTAATATATAGGAGAATAGTGATTGTTGGGGTGAAGGTATGTATAGAACATCAGGGATGAGAGGAACAATGTGGTTTCAGATGTTGTAGAGGATGTGTGGATCAGGTGTTTGCATTGAGGAATGTGTGAGAATTAATTAGAAAAACAGAAGGATTTATAAATGGCATATATGAATCTGTAGGAACTATATGATAGGGTTGATAGAGATGCTTTATGGAAGATCATAAGAATATATGGTGCAGGAGTAAAGCTGCTAGAAGCAGTGAGAAGTTCCTATTAAGGGTGTAAGGTTTGTGTAAGAGTAGGAAGAGAGGAGATTAAGTAGTCCCAAATGAAGGTTGGGCTGTGGCAAGGATGTGTGATATCACCATGGCTGTTTAATTTGATTGTGGATGGGGTGGTAAGGGAGGAAAATGCTAGTCTTGGAGACATGGTAGAGTACACAGTCTGTAGGGGATGAGGGGGTCCTGGGAAGTGAATCAGTTGCTTTTTGCTGATGACGCAGCATTGGTGGTAGATTCAAATGAGAAACTGCAGAAGTTGGTGGTATGAGTTTAAGAGAGTGTCTGGAATGAGTAAATTGAAAGCAGGTATGAATAAAAGTAAGGTTATTAGGTTTAGCTGGGTAGAGTTACAGGTTACTTGGGGTGTGAGTGTGAATGGAGAAAACTTGAAGAAGTGAAGTGTTTTACTAACCTAGGAGTGGACATGGCAGCAAATGGAGCCATGGAAATGGAGGTTAGCATAGGATAGGTGAGGGGATGAAGGTTCTAGGAACATTGAAGAATATGTGGAAAGAGAGATCATTATCTGGAAGGGCAAAATTGGGTGCGTTTGAAGGTAAAGAAGACCCAACAATGTTGTATGGATGTGGAGCATGGGCTATAGATGAGGATGTGCAGACAAGGGTAGAAGTGTTGGAAATGAAATGATTAAGGATGATTTGTGGTATGAGGTGGATTGATGGAGTAAGTAATAAAAGGGTAAGAGAGAAGTGTGGTAAGAAAAAGAGTATGGATGAGAAAGCTGAAGAAAGTGTGTAGAAATGGCTTGGAGAAATGAAGAGATTGTGTGAGGAGAGGTTGAGAAAGAGGATAGTGTGTCAGAAGAGGAAGGGACAAGAAGGGGGAGACCACATAGGAGATGGAAAGATTTTAACCAATCAGGGCCTGAACATGTGGGAGGGTGAAAGACATGCATGGGATAGTGTAAATTAGAACAGTGTGGTTACAGTGTGGTTATGTGCTGTTAGTGGACTGAACCAGGGGAAGTAAAGTGGCTGGGGTAAGCCATGGAAAAGTGTGTGTGGCTTGGCTGTGGATAGGGAGCGGTGGTTTCAGTGCAATGCTCATGACAGCTAGAGAATGGATTTGAGTGAAAGTGGGGGGTTTTCATGTGTTCCTAGCACTACTTCACTAATGTAGGAAGTGGCAATCAAGTATGAAAAAATATTGATAATGATAATGAAAATGACAATAATGATATTAATTCCATCTACCAGAAACTGATGACCCACATATTACTTCAGTATACTAAAACACGTCTTCCCAACCCTCTCCTAGACCACATATCAGTTACATTCTTTTTCCTTGACAAGTCAATCATGCTCATGTGTACTTGCCTTTGCAGTATCTACAGTATATAAATATATGAACACTTTTATGTTTAAAGCATGTGTTTTCATCACTCGTGCCTGCTGTTACACTCAGTCCACACATTCTTTTACTTCTGTTATTTACAGTGACCTCATATCCTTTTATTACTCCTTCCTGCATTCCCTCCACCACCCACCTAGTAAGGTTACCCATCACACACAGTTCCTACTCTAGGTCTACAGCCTTAATTACACTTGTAAGTTTTCTCAAGACAACATACACGTCTTCCCAACCCTCTCCTAGACCACATATCAGGTACATTTTTTTTCATTGACAAATCAATCATGCTCATGTCTGCTTGCCTTTACAGTATCTATGGTATATGAATGTATTAACACTTTTATGTTTAAAGTATGTGTTTTCAACACTCATGCCTGCTGTTACACTCAGTCCACACATTCTTTTACTTCTGTTATTTACACAGTGACCTCTTACCCTCTTATTAGTCCTTCCTGTATTCCCTCCACCACTCACCTAGACAGGTTACCCATCACACACAGTTCCTACCCTAGATCTACAGCCTTAATTACACTTGTAAGTTTTCTCAAAACAACATACATTATCTTTTTCTATCATTTCATGACAGTTATGCTGCCATTACATTATTCACTTCAAAGATTTGAACTTTGAAATTGTCAAATTGGCTGTCAAAGATCTTTTCAAGTCATTTATCCTTCATTAATGGTGTTACACCACCTGTATTACCATCTGTTTCATTTTGTAGGCCTGATCCTTTACTATTTACTTTATCCCACTCAGAGGTTCCATTTCCCCTCAGTCTTTTCTCTTACAAACATAATGTGAAATTTCCTACAGTTTCTACCCTCCTTTTCTTATATTTCTTTGCCTTTCCTGCATTTGTGAGTTAGTGTTGGAAAGGATGAGTACTGGCTTCACTCACATCCACTCTTTAGCTGTCATGCATATGCTTCAAACCCTTAGCCCATCATCCATAGGCAAGCCTCACAGACTCATTTTGTGGTTTTTGCTGACCACTTTGTATGCCTTGGTTCAGCCCCATTGACAGCAATTTATCTCATGTATAAGAACATTACTTCAGTTTATTCAGTCCCATGCATGCCTCTCACCCTTCTGACTTTTCAGGCCACAGTATCTTAGATCTAGCCTCCTGCAGTCCATCCTTCCATCTCCTCAGTCTTCCCTTTCCCTTTGCTTCCTTAACTTCTGACATATAGTTCCCATTAGGCAGTCTTTCTTTGCTTATTCTCTCCTTATGTCCAAGCAATTTCAGCACACCTGGGTTAGCTCTCTCAGAGCGGTTATTTTTCAAAGTACTTTTCTGTTTTTCAGTAACTCTATATTGTTATCATATAGGAATGATAATTTGATCTTGCAGCGTCATGTACCATGGGGGCAACTCCTTCGCTGCTGGAGATTCTACCCAAGTATCTTGGCAGAGATTGCTTCAACTTGGATTGGAAATCAGACCAATGCAGAAGGACCAACTTTCCTCAAGACTCAGGTAACATTCCAAATTTAGCTCCCTGAGGAAACAAAATTTTAGAATTTTGAGAGGATGTATTTAGTGGTGTATTTTTATTGTTACTGATTAGGTTTTCCACAATCAGTAAAGTTACCATTACGGTATTTTCCCTCTATTAAAAGTGGTAATTTTATAAATAAGAATGCATTTGCCAACTTATGGAACATATCTTTAAAAGCTGTTGCAAACTGTTTTTGAAGATAGGTTATCATTTTGAAACTCTTTTTCTCCTGATAGGCTAGCTTTGTTGCTGTATTCTTAAAAACAAGTTTTTATTTCTATAAGTACATAAAAGCACACATCTAGAGATTAAGAATATGATTTACTGTTTTCAAATTTATTTTTAAACTTGTTTTGAAAAGAGAAACATCCAATTGATCCTTTTTGTGGTTATGCTATATTTTGGTGCGGCTAAATAAGATTACTTCTCATATTGATATCCTCAAAAAATTATTCATTTAAAGCTCGAAAATTTAAACACCTTAGGACTTAGTAACGTGCAGATTCTTAGAAAATTATTTACTTTTAAAAGGTGAAAATTTCAGGCCTTTTCACATGAGATGGAGCCAGAAAAAAGAACCTGTTCACTTCTGTATTGCTTGAATCACATATACACCATTTTTTCAGGCTCTGCTAGTCTTTCTCTTGGCAGTGATTTATGTTTGGCTATGTTTTTTCCACTGTCTGCACAAAATATCAGAATCTTGTCATGTTGCATTGTGACATATAGGTAGGTGAATTTCCAACTCCCTGGTGTTCAACAAGTTTGCTTGTTGAAATAACCTTGTCTAGATTTTTGTGATGTTTCAGCTTTTTGCATGATGGAAGAGTAATATTCTTTAATTCTGAATCTGTATGAATTCTTCAGCTCTAACTGTGCCACCATAGGAACAAGTTTACCATTGGTTTTAGAAACAGCAGTTGATATATATAAAGACGTGAAAAAGATGTAATATCAGGGTGCTTTTATCATGATTAATACTTTATCTAAGATGGACAGGCATGTGGTTTGTCTGTTTGTTGATGAATAATAAACTTTTGTAAGTTTGTAAATTGATGGGGATTTTGAAGGATGGAAACTCATTTTTTACCATAGACAGAGCCCTATGAACATCAGAGATGGCATCAAATCAGAGAGGGGGATAGGGGTAAAACCGTTATTCTACCTTCTAAATTAAAGTATATCCATGAAGGTACACCCTCTTCATCTATCATAGAATAAATCATGGCAGCAAAAGCTTTACAACTTTCAGCAACCAGAAAGGAACCCAGACAGGCCTATGATGTCATGCCACTGAGGTGCGGTACTGCTAAGCAGCCAGTCTTTCATATTATCACTGATCACCAGTGTCTGTGACTGTTACTGCTAGGAATTGGATATGGTTTTTCAAAAAGCATGGAGGGGAAGGAAGTAAAGGGGAAATTAATGAATGCTTGAAAAGCTCTACCTGCAGCAGAGAAAGACAACAAAACATACATATTCCACCTAGATACTTTAAACATCAGTGAATAACCAAAAGCATTCCCATATGGAGTGGCTTAACAGAAATACTAGAGAAAGGCTTACTTTTAATGATGAATTGGCCCCAGTTCGGGACCATCCTTTCCTAAAGATGGCATGACCACACCATGTTGCACACCACACCCAGAAGTGGTATAGTCAGAAACAAGAGATTATAAGAAATGTAATTTGGTCTTTGACCAGCCCATTTGAAATTTAAACTATTGTAGATTGAGGCTGATTTTACTGAAAGATACATTTGATTAACAGAAGTAATTGCATGTGTGATTACATAGTATGAAATAAGTTTTGAATTAGTTAGGAACTGTTTTTTCTCTTTTAGGGAGTACACTGAGGACATTTAGTAGGTTAATTTGAGGTTAGGCCAAACATCTGTCCTTAAGGAGAGGATTTCCTTGTGCAGCCCATTGCTAAAAACTTTCTAAGAGGAAGAATGCTAATGTTACATAAACAAACATCATATGGCTGCAAAATCCTAAATTACTCCATAGGACGATATAAGAGAGTAAAAGAGGGTAAGGAAGGCATGGAAGAAATATTAATGCTTGCTTACTGTCCTCTTCAGTAGGAATAATTAGTTTTTCTTCAGCTCAAAACTTGCTTTCTTCCTAACAGGAGTCTGCTAATGTGCAAGGAGGATGAGTGTATAGCCAAATAGAGGCCCGTGGGAAAGTCTTTGAATTATTAAGGAAATGAAGTAGTTTTCGATAGGAAAAGGTATGTCACAGACCTCTTAAGTGCCACACCCTGTAGTGGATATCCAGACTCAGGTAATGGAAGACAGAGAATCTGTCAGATGGCAATGTCCTTCAATAGGAGATTTCTTAAATAGGCTTAGATTGGAAACCACCTTTCTGGTATGGCTCTTTTTAGGCAGGTGGGAACTTTAAATTGAGGTACTTGATATTGATGTTAATGTATTTGACTAATAGGTGAGCTAAAAGGTATGAGAGAAGTTATTATCTCTGTAATAGATGATTGTTAAAATGTCATTGATTTTCAAGGTACGTACCTATCAGGGACTTCTTAGCAACAAGAAAGAAGGGAGGGTCAGTTCATAGCAAGAGATTGCTTAGAGAAGGGAATGGTTTGAAGCAAAAAGACTGGGAAGCATGGGAGTTGACTGAAATGAAAAACTGTTTAGAAATAAAGGACTTTGAATCAAGAAGCTTTTAGGCAAGGAAATGTTCCAGAGAGAGAAACTGCTAAGCATGGGAATGGACTGAAATGAGTAGCTATTAGGCATGGGAATGGACTGAAATGAGTAGCTATTAGGCATGGGAATGGTCTGAAGCAGGAAATCACTGGGCAGCGTAAGAGTTCAGAGTGAGAAACTGATAGCCAAGGGTGTAATTAACTGCTTACCAAAAGGAATTTTGTGAATGAGAAACCAGTATATTGATTGAGAGAACTGAGGCAACATCTCTTCTTTTTTTTCTGGGACCTGTTTCTAGAACCCTGTAACCATAAATGCTTCAGTGGAACAACATCGTCTCTTCATCTGGACAGTGTACTAGGCAGTGCTTAGTGGTGAGTCTTATGTGCTTTATTGCTGCTATCATTGAGGAGATCGTACTCCAACTTTCCCTTGCATTTATTGATGTTGGGTAGAATCAACGACTCCTCAATCTAAGAGTGGCAAATCTAGCAGAGTTCAAAAATAATGTGATACAAGAATCTTTGTCAGCTCAAAGAACATGCAGGTCATCTGTTAATAGAACCCTGTAGTAGTTCTCCAGGGTACATTTCTATTGCAGTGGCTACTGCTTAGGTGACTTGATCCAAATGTGGAGACCTGATGATAAAGATAAGGAAAACAGGCAAAGGCAAGGAAGAGGGCCAGCTTGCAGGAGGTTAGTACTTATGGCCATCATGTAAGGGTGCTACAGCTGTACCTGACATCAGCAGCCCTAAAAGGTAAGGCTGAAAGGGTAAAAGCTGATTACAAAAGAAAAAGTAGATACAAACATGATTCACAGGGTGAAATTACTACAGCTCAAAAATAACTGTGTGTATTAAGACATGCAAAAGAAAGGAATTGGAAGAGAGAAAAGTTAAGATCAAAATGAACTGTATATGTATCAAGACATACTAAAGAATGGAATTGGTAGGGAGAAAAGTTTAGACTGCATGGACCTCTCATATATACAATACCTTGATTGAAGGGGACAACCCAGTTGTTTATTACCTTAACACACACACACACACACACACACACACACAAACAAACACACACACACAAACACACACACACACACACACACACACACACACAAAAAACTATGATAAAAGGACACTTTGCTGAAGTAAGAGACCTGAGTTACTGGAAAAGGTTAGAGGCTTTGAATTATCTCTCAGTGAAAGAGATAAGAATGAAAGGAGACCTGCTCAAAACTTCAAGTTTGTAATTCAAACTGACTTTGTTGAAATGAATAACACTAGAATCAATATAGAATGATCAGTGAGAGATTATAGCAAGAAACCAAGCAAGAGACATGTTAGAAGAAATGTGAAGAAGTATGTTTTTCCATAGAGAAGAGATAGAAAGGGAGATGAATGGAATAAGCTGAGCGATGATACTGTGAATGCTGTCAGAATACAGATATTTAAGAGATTGAGTGATAAAAGAAATTTTAAAAAATGGGGCTTTACATGTGTAGAACTCCCTCTTTGTACTGTCCACTTAATTAGGTAGTTACTTTTAGGCAATTATATCGTGGAACTTAATGTGACGAGGAAATTAACATGGTTTATGGTAAATTCTTCCTTTTTCATATATTTGTTGATTTGATAACTCACTGAGTAAAGAAGTAAACAGGTGCATTGTACCTTATATATTCAATGGAAAGGGAAGATTCTCACTTAATGAGAGCAGGGTTGGGTATGAAGTGATTTTTCATACTGCACATAACTTTATGAGATATATATGTGCATTCCACTAATGAACACTACAGTATTTTTCAGTCATATGGTTGCAAGGGTTACCGAACATGATTCAGTCGAAAAGTGCAGTGAATGTTATTATGAGCAGTAATATGTTTCTAGGGGGTACATCTGCCATTAAAAGAGATGCATTTTTGGGAGTTGCAGCTGAACAGATACAAAAATAAGGCAGGTTTAGTAGGCTCATTTACCAGTTGATCAGGGAAACTTTTGATACTTTCATCCAGTTACTTCCACATATACATAAATTAAGGAGTCTAAATTTTTATATTTCATTTATTTTTAACAAGTCTTATTTAACAGTGCAGTGAATGATAAATCACCATGATATCTGGAAAGTGGTCATTTGGGATATGAATATTGCCTCTGGATGTTAGTGGTACATTTCTCATCACAGAGACAAGTATAAATCTCTTTAAGGGGTACATATTAGTTTAAGCTTTCTATTACCATCATAACTGTCATTTTAAAAAAAAATATAATAAATGCTATCATAAACAGATTGTTGTTGATTTACTTGATAGGCTGGACCTTGACTGTTAGGACTGCAGAAGCATGTACAGCTGTAAGACTATATTTTCACCATTTTGGACGACAGAAGTACATAGTGGTGTAACCTTTTATTGTTTACCATAATTGCTGATTAGTGATGCACAATCTAGAGTAAACCCTGAGTTATGGACACTTCAGTGACTGTGGTTGTTGTACACAGATTGGGATGAGCTTGATGAATGTGAGCTGGGTACTTGCAGCTGGACAAACCTGTGGATGGTTGGGATCCTTGGCATTTGGGAGAATCACAGACTTGCTCCTCCATCATAATGTCCTCACTAAATTAAACACTCGAAGACTTATGCACTCAATAGGTTAGTATTGATATTTTATTAGGAAGCCAATTTTCAGTTTCATATTGAAGCAGTCTTGAAAGTTTTGTATGTTTGCTTGTAATGTATCTTTCCTGTTATAACTCTTGAGTTGATTATTACACAGTATTCACTCAGGTTTATTAAGAAATTTCATTATTACCATATTTTTGTTAAACATGCCTTTTTTGTTGCATGATCCAGATTTTTCCCACTCATTAGCAGTATATTTTTGGTTTGATATACCATTTCATGTGTAAAGAGTTTTATATTACCCCAGTGAATAACAAACCACCAAAGTATTAATTCCAGTTTGATATTATCAATCTAGCATATTTTTCTATATGTTTTTAAATGTTATACTCACACAGTGTTTTGATTATGGGCACTTTCCTCTTTCAGGAATGTTTATGGTGGTAATGGGTTTGTTATGTATAGTGTGGGCAGAATGCCAGGAATGGTTGGTGGCTGCTATGCTGTTGGTTGTCATGACAGGTGTCTCTGCCAACCTCTGTACCCTCTCACTCACCCCAATGGATATTGCACCCAACTTTGCTGGTCAGTACTGTTGCTTATTCTCTTATTAGTTAATGGTAACGATGTGATAAACCTCATCATCATCAATGCAGGAGTAAAACCAATACTCTTATTTTATGAGTATTCCCCAGGATCATCATACTCAGTAAGGCATTATGTCTTGATAGTCAGTTGCTTTAGTCAACATTTGCTCATAGGAGGAAGTTAAATCTATAGACCCTTGGCTGCATGTTTACATGTGGCTTGAGATGTTTGTAAAGGATGGACAACACCTGAATGATTTAGGTGCTGCTCATTTTGACAGACTCCTTAGTGAGTCTACACTTATGCTTTGGTTAAAAGAAAGATGACCTTGTTAATTATGCAATTCAGGGGATGCTGTGCTTAACAATGACAGGGAAAACAAAGTAAGAATTGCATCATACCGTTAGTTACAGTTTGCCAATATTCTGTACTAAAATCTGTTTAGGCTCTTGATTATGTTTACTTAATGTTCGTGGAATTAAAGATAACCTGCTAAAGATAATATCAGCAGGATTAATTTACGGGCTTCCCACACATACACCAGAGATAGAGAGAAGACTTTATGATCTGTAGGCAGAAATTTGTAATAGCATGAGGGATATTAAAACAATTCAGATGTATTAAAGAGGCAAGAATCCCTTCCCACTCCAGTTGCTCCAGACTTAGACTATACCTTACATGATTGGTAGTATCTAAATGAAATCTGCTGAGAAATCTAATTGCATTCTGAATATTGCAATGTGACAAACTTGGTTTTAACTACAACTGAGGCCCTTGTCACTAATAAAGGTGAAAGCACATTTAAATGATTTACATTAACTGAACATTAAGACTCCATTCAGTGGAGTACAAGCACATTTTAGCTGCAGTACTTGCAGTGCCACTGTGGGATACCATATTGATACATGTGCATGAATTTTTATTTGGAAAAAGCAGGAATCGGCTTGTATAGCCCAACTGCCAATTTTTTGTTCACATCTATACTACAGCCAGGCAATCATGTTCAGTGGACTCATGGAAAACCAAGTGAAATAGTATTACATAAATTTGTGTATGATTTTGCATAATGCTATGATAACCAGTAGACTGATAGCCTGATGTTTATTGAAAGTCAGATTATCATAGAAATCAAAGAATTTATGAAAAGTTATGTCTGAATTCATTTCCTCAAAGAGCTATGGCATAGATTTTTTTTCAAGTAGTCAGTTGTGTGTATGTGATTTACAAGTAACCTATGCATATTGTAAAGCCTGATTAAGTAAATGTTTATCAACTAACTTTTGGTCATAACACATGAGTTATTTGTAATCCCTTTAATTTGCAATGTCATTAGATGCCACTGATATTCAAACTGTTTTTCTTTCCCACAGGAACATTGTCAGGATTGTTAGGGATAGGCACCCTTAGTGGCTTTGTGGCCCCCATTGTCACAGCTGAAATTGTCACAGAGGTATTTAATAGTTTTTGTTCTGGAGTTGTGTATTTTTGAATGAAATTTTCTGCGATATATCTCTGATTTCTTCACGGTGATGATAAATCTCTGAAGTCTTTTTCTATTTCTGTCTCTTTACAATAAGTGAATATTTTTGTGTCTTTACCACCTTGTAGCAGGTTGTCATTAATTTTGTAAATTGTGATACATTTTATTTTCCTCAGAACAGCAAAGTAATCCTCTTGACACCCATACTCAATAGTTTTTTCACATATCTTCAGTGTACACTTTCTCCTTTACTCTCTCTCTCTTCATTACATTTCCCATATTTCCCTCAACAGTCAGTCAGTGAAACCATGTACTATACCTTGTGATCTCACGTTACATTCCATAGCCATTAAAGAACATCACTTAACACAAACACAATTCTTTTTCATTTTATTGTAATATCCTGGCAGTGGTTATATACACATGACAAACATTTACTCAAATGATTTTCATACTTATCATTATCACTAGATTTTTTATTTGTGTTACTGTTGCTACCATGTTTTTAATGTTAACATTATTTTTTTTGTCATTACATCTTTTTAGCTTTGTAGTGGATTCTGTTACAGTACAAAGCTAAGTATTTTCACACGAGCAAAAAATTCTTTAATAATCTGGTGCTTCTTTTAGACTGGAAGTTGGGCACCCTCATTGCTGCTGGGTGCTGGTCTTTACCTGTCAGCTGGCATCCTCTATGTTGCCACTGCCACCACAGAAGTCCAAGACTGGAACTATTATGAGGATTTACCTACATCCATTAATGAAGAATAGCCATGAGTACAGAAAAGATTGTCTTCCTCTGTGATATGGTGATAGTATATGAGTCTAATTTTTTCTGTGCTTTAATGGTTTATGAGGATTCTTTGCTAAGAAAAGACTACATGCAACTGATTTATCTCGCATGTAGATATCAAAATTCATGAATATAAGAAATCTGGATCTCATGGGCTTGCTCTGCTTGAATATCTGATTAGGTTTGATCATAGTTTCACTTGAATTAGAATAGTTAATCTTTTAGGAGAATCCATTTAATTATATACAGATTATAATGGTAGGCCTTTTTGCCATCTACATGTGATGGACATATGAGCTGATAGGGACTGGTTAAAGAGATTTCCTTTTTAATTTTTATAGAATTCATTTTGAGTTCTCATGCAGTGATGAAAATAAACATCATTCCAGTATATGTTAATTTTAGGTGGCTTCCATCTAAAGCTCCCTTAGCAATATTGGGGTAGCATTTGCTCATGGATTAGATAGATATTAAAGATATCTATATAGTGCACTTGCAATTTTAACAAATAGGTTATTTCTCTTTTAGTGTTCAACTATATGATAGCTTCTGTGTAAGGTTGTAAATATTTGTATGAGAATGATATAGGTTTTAACCATGTTAAGTCTATCTGGATGTGAACTAATGAAGTCTTTTCTTCATCTGATCCTGGTGCTACCTCCCAAATGTGGGACATAGGGAACAAGTATCAAAGAAAGAAGCCTATCTGCTTATTTATCTCTCACTTTGTCTGTCTGTCTGTTATTGATAATTCCATTCCACTTTATAAAGAATGGATCAAATGCATACAGTCTGTCAGTTTGCTTGATTATATCCTCAGCTAATGTCCAGCATAATTCCCTATCCTGTAGAGCTTTAAACAACTATGGTGATATTACACATTTCAGACAGCCTGCTTATTATACCTCACACAAATTTTTCTTCTGTTATAAAAGCTTAAAAAACATTTAGATCATTTTGTAATAACTTTACTGTATACATTTTCAACAGATAATGCAGCATGTGCTTTCCTCTTTTTGGATAGAACTTTTCTCACTACCTGCCTGTGAAGAAGACTCTTGTTCACACTCCCTCTTCTATTCCCAAAGGATGTTGATTTTCGTCTACCAGGGACTCACTATTCCCTATAAATAGATCACCAGCAATGTTACCATAAGAATTGACAATATTGTTACTAAGACATTCTTCTTTTCAGTAATCTTAACTCTGCCTTCATAAGAATTGACAATATTGTTACTAAGACATTCTTCTTTTCAGTAATCTTAACTCTACCTTCATAGAGTAAAAAAGTGACTGGCTTTATGCAACCATTAAGCACACAAACACTCTCTTGCGTTTCCATACATATTTTCTAAATCCATTTAACAGCAGTTTCACAACTACTCACTGCCTAATATGCCCTCACAAGCATGATGTTACTAAGACTTATTTTCTTTTCATTAATCTTAAGTCTGTGTTTATAAAGTAGAAAATGTAGTGGCTTTTTCCAACCTTTAGGCACAAACACTTTTCTATGTTCCTGTGCATGTTTTCTAAATCCATTTAACAGCAGTTTCACAACTGCTGTTTAACATTTCCCTCACCACCTTATCTACACACTTAAAGTTTCTCATTTTTAGGTGTACTGTATTAATGCTTGTTTAGGTGTACTGTATTAATGCTTGTTTCACGTCTTTGCTAATATTCTCCTCTTTCCATAGTTGTTATGCTGTCTTAACCTCCTGTCTTGCTGTACCATTGATTGTGTACCTTTTTCCGAAATAATTCAGTTTTCACTCAGATTTTCAGTCATCATTCTGTGCTGTAATTTGTTTTCCTTTTAATCATATGCATTAACTCTTTTTTCTGTTTATTATTGACTTTATACTCTACACTCCTTGCATTCCATTCTTCACATTAAAGGACCTCTGACTCTTCCAATATCTTCCTGTCTCATCAAACAACTTTCTTAAATCTGTTTTCTGTCATGCTGTCTTTCCCTCACTATACATGGAAAATGCTTTCCTGGAAAATGTGCGTATCAGTACAGTGAATCTGTGCAT